>JAJEJO010000941.1:237535-309248 GCA_020662805.1 Glaucomys volans | reverse complement strand
GGAAGGAAGGAAGGAAGGAAGGAAGGAAGGAAGGAAGGAAGGAAGGACAGATGGACATACCCAGGAAAGTAATGAGTAGGTAGAAGACGAGCTTGTGGTAGTCCCCAAGACTGATTGACTTCCTTCCTTCCTCCCTCCCAGGAAACCACAAGCAGCTACCAACTTATTTTGAGTAAGTAAATGAATGCCACAGCTGAAAATCTGCTTAACATTATATTTGAAAACTAACTCAAAGTGGATCAATGACCCTATAAGGGCAAAACCAAAACATCTATAAAGACAATAGACAAGTAAATATTCACAGCACTGAATTTGTAATGGATTTTAACACATGATATTAAAAGCATGAGCAACAAAAGAAAAACAGATAAGTTGGACTTTAACAAAATTAAAATTTGGGGCATCCAAGGACACTATTAAGAAAGTGAAAAGGCAAACCAAAAATGGGAGAAAATATGTGCAAAGAATATGCCTGATAAGGGTCTAGTAACCAGAATATGTCAACAACACTTACACCTCAGCAAAAAAAAAAAAAGACACCCCAATTTTAAAAATAGGCAAAAGACCTTAATAGTAATTTCCTCAAATGAGATATACAAATAACCAACAAGTATGTGAGCTATTCAAAGTCATCAGTCATTACATAAATGAAAAATCAGAATCATAAGATGTCCCTTCATATCCACTAGGATGCCTTTAATAAAAACAAGACAATGACAAATATTGATGGGAAAAATTGGAACCTTCATACATTGCTGGTGGAAATGTAAAATGGCACAATTTTCTCTGGAAAACAGTATGGTAGGTTCTCATAAAGTTGAACATAAAGTCACCAAGTAGCCCAGCAATTTCACTCCTATGCATATACAAAATAATTTGAAACATTCAAAAACTTGCATACAAATATTCATAGCAACACTATATATACCATAAACAAAAGCTGGAAAGAACCCAAATTTCTATCAACTCATGAATGGTTAAATGGCATGTGGTATATTAATTTAATAGAACATTATACAGACATAAAAAGGAAGACAATTCTGATACATGCTACAACATGTATGCACCTTGAAAATATTATATTAAGTGAAAGAAGCTAGACATCATATATTAGATGAGTCTGTTTATATGAAATATCTAGAATAAGTAAATCCATAGAGATAGAAATAAGATTAGTGATTTCTTGGTGCTCAGGGAGGAAGGAGTAGGAAATGACTGTGTATAAGGTTTCCATTTATTGATGAAAATATTTTGGTACTAAATAAAGGAGACGGTTGCAAAACATTGTAAATGTACTAAATGTCACTAATTGTACACTTTAAAATGGGAAATGCCACATTCTGTGAATTTTACCTCAATTAAAAAAATGTATACATGATATTATGTACATAATTATTGAATAAATGGTGAAGTTCAGGAGAGATTCAGAAGCAATAAAAATAACCAAATAGAAGTTCTCAAACTAAAAATGCAGTTTCTGATTTAAAGATATGTTGGAAGGTATTAATAGCAGATTAATAAAATAAAGATCAGTGAACTTGAAAACAGGTCAGTGAAAATCATCCTAACTAAAGCTGAGAAAAAAAAAATTGAAAAAAAAGAGGCTCGATTATCTTGCCACAAAATTAAATAATTTAAAATTAAATACTCTGAGGTATACATAATTGTAATCTCAGAAAAAAATTTGAAGTTTGATCAAAACCACAGATCTAGGAATCTTAGTGAAATCTCAAAAGAAAACCATACCTAAGCCCACCATAGACAAACTGCTGCAAACAAAGATAAAAAAAAACCTTAAAAAAGACACATTACAGAGAAACAACAAGAATTTCTGACATCATATCAGACATTATAGAGACCTGAAAACCAAAGAATATCACTGTTAAATTGCTGAAAATTTAAAAACATAGAAATCCGTGTCTGATAACTATATCTTGCAAAAGTACAGACAAAACAAAAATATTTTCAGAAAGACAAAAACTGAGAAAATGTGCTCCCATGAAAATGCTAAGACTGGGCCAGGGATGTAGCTCAGTTGGTAGAGTGCCTGCCTCGCAAGCAGAAGGCTCTGGGTTCAATCCCCGGCACCGCAGGAAGAAAAAAAAGAAAAAGAAAAAAAAATGCTAAGACTGAAGCATGCTGAAACAATGGAAATTCAGACATAACATAAGAAATAAGTAGTACTGGAAATGCTAAGTAGGTTTTAAATATAAAATGCTAATTTTCTTTCACTAAAATTTTTTAAAGGCAATTGTGTGTTGAAAGCATGAAATGACAACAATGTATTGTGTGTGGGTGTTATATTCTCAGTAAAAGTAAACTATGTAAACATGACAGTGCTGAGGACAAGAGTGCTATAGATGTGATGATATTGTAATGTTATTATACATTGAACAGCATATTATTGTTTTTGTGTAGAATGTAATAATCTAAACGTGTATACTACAACTGAAAAGTGGCAATATAATAAGCTGTTACCAAAACACCAATAGAAAAATTGGATGAAATACAAAAAGAAGGAATAATATAACAAATAACAGAGGGAAAAAAATAGAAACTAGGTAGACTCAAACAGCCATATCAATAATTTCATTAAATATAAATGCATTAAACACGCCAACAAAAGACAGAGGTTGATGAACTTGATAAAAAAATCAATATCCAATTATATGTCCTTAATAAGAAGTGCACTTGAAATACAAAAACTCAGCTGGGTTCAAAGTGAAAGGATGGGAGAAGATATACAATAAAGCTGCTGTGGCTACGCTATAAGATCAGACAAATCAGACTTCAAAATAAGGAATAAATCATTTCATAATGATCAAAGGTTAGTTAATGCAATGAAAATATAACACAATCATGAATAAGTATTCAGGTTAGTAACACAGCAACAAAATACATTATGAAAAATTTTACAAAACGAAAAGAAAAACAGACAAATCTATAAATCATACCTGGAGATTCCAATTGTTGTCTACTAATATTTGATAAATCAAATAGATAAAAAATGAATAAGGATGTATAATATTTGAAAACTACTATCAAACCATTTTGACCTAGATCATGATAGACCAAATTCTGGACAATAAAACAAGTTTCAATATATTTTAAAATATTTAAATCATAAAAAATATTTTCTGACCACAAAGAATTAAATTAGAAATCAAAAACAAAAGTATACCTAGAAGATCCACCAGTATTTTCCCCTAAGAAAGTTAGAAACATTTTTCTAAATAGTTCATGGTTAAAAAAGAAATCACAATTGAAATTAAAAGATAAATAAAAGTACATTAAAAAAATTATCAGATTTGTGAGATGCAGCTAAAGCAGTCCTGGGTGGGAAATTAATAGCTTTATTTTTAAATTAGAAAATAATAAAGATTTAAAGTGAATAAGATTCCACTTTAAAGAGTTATACAATTAAGAGCAAGTTAATTCCATATTAAATAGGAAAAAACAATAGAGCATAAATCAATGAAAGAGAAAAAGACAAAACAATACAGAAAAATCAAGAAAGCCACAATTCTTTCAAAAGATTAATAAAATTCATAAAAGCCTAGCTAAAATTAATTAAGAAAAAAGACACAAAACGCAAGTTACTAATTTCAGAAATTATAGAGGTAGCATCATATATATGATATATATATAATATATATTATATGAATGGAATATTATGTACAATTTCATGCCAACAAACGAGACAGTATAGACGAAATTGGAAAAGTCTTCAAAAACAATTTCCCAAAACTATCACACCAGAATTTTTGAATAGTGAAATACCAAAATTAATTTAAAATGTAGAACTTTAATACAAATGAAATTTCAGGAGTGGATGGCTTCACTGGTTAATACTAATTGGAGAAATAATTCCAATCTTAAACAAACTGAACATTAAAAGCACTGAAGAAAAATAAGACCCAAGTAAATCGAGAAATGTTTATAGATTGAGTCATGATATTAAAATTTCAAGTCATCCCATATTGATTTATAAATGCAATGCCATCGCAATGAAATCATATCAGGCTTTAACATTAATAGAAAAGCTGATTCTAAAATTTATGTATGCACATGTGAAGGACTTAGAAAGCTAGAATGTTCTTGCAAAAGAAGAGCAAAGTTGGATGGTATGTACTACCCAGTTTTACATGATATAAAATCAAAACAATCAAGTAGTGTGGTATTGGCTAAAGGACAAACAGGTCAATGGAACTGAATGGAGGAGGATTTGGCAAACTTTCTATAAATGTACAGATAGTAAATATTTTATGTGTTTCAGGTCATATAGTCTCTGTCACAACTACTCAATCCTGTTATAGTGTGAAAACAGAAAACAAATGGGTGAGTCTTTTATTCTAATAAAACTTTACTTATACACACTGAAATTTCAATTTCACATAATTTTCATGTCATGAAATACTCTCCTTTCAATTTTTTTCTCATTTAAAAAAGTGAAAATAACTGTCATAGTTCATAGAACATTCTAAAACAGGGCCAAAATAGGAATCTGTTGCACATAAGTGGTATGATTCACATCTCCACTAAGAATTCAGTAATGCCACATTGGAGGGATTTTTTTGGTAAGACATACAAAATGATGGGTCATGCTAAAGGGTGGAGAGAACAGAATGAACCAATGACTAGGGGTGGCCATGTAGAATGTCTTAGAGCAACCACTTTCATTTCGCCATGTGACCCACCAGAACTGAACATGGGGAAATAAGAGGGGAGTAGCAAGTCATTTTGGAATGGTCTTTAAGTAGTATTGAATAAACATCCCTTTTTCTAACCACAGCATCCTGGCCTCCCCAGGATCCCACCCCCAACCCCACAGAGGTGTCAAGAGTAATGCTTTGTGATGTCCAAGCCACTCCAGGCCTACCATTGGCTGGGGGAATTCCTTTCTGACCAAACAGAGCTGAAGGGTGGAGCCCTTCATTACCAAGGGGACAGTGTATATAAACAAGGACTGGGATCTGGGGTAGATCATTGGGATGCTTAAATATGGCTAAGGAAACCTGCATATCAGAGAAGCCTACTATGGAACAATCAACCATAAGCACTGAACAGCCACACCCAAAAACCAAAGCAAAGAAGGAAAAGAAGATCCCCTCTCAACAAAAGGTCAAAGACAGTGGCAAGGTCAGGATGTTCTACCCACATTCTTCCTCTTCTTCCCCACAGATCCCCATAAGACTTCTGACCTGTCCTTGCTCAGTGCAAACCCCTCTTAGCCTGCACCCCCTGTCATAAATCATCCCCTTCCTATAAATCCCTTTCCTTCCTCCAAACCAGCACCCTTCGGACTCACTTTGTCACCCTTACAGATGCAGGAGAAACCAGCCAAGGTGAAAAAATCCCTTCAAAGGAATCCCAGGAAAAAATCTCCTCCATCTTCCCCTTCCTGTTCAAGAAAGCCTAGGGGAACAGTAAGACCAACAATATTCATCTGTTTCCACAAGATGAATAAGATGCAAAACAATAACCAGCAGATCAGGAACAAAAGACACTGGAGAATCCAACCATTCCATGTCACAACCTGTGCAGCCAGTAAATGCAGAGCCTGGGCTAGAGACTTAGAGCTAGCTGCAGCATCTTCACAGGTAACTGTGGAGAAATGGGCAGTTACATAGGGACCATAACTGAGGCCAACCGGATTGTGGAGGTTGGCAGCTGAAATAAAATCTAACAGAAGCAAAAATGGAGATGTGTTTGTATGTCTATGGTGGAGGGGAGGAAAGGAAGGGAAGACGTGGGTCCTGCAAGGTTGGGGGCCACACCACCTGGCTGACAGCTTGCCATTAGAGGATAAGGATTGGGAGAGAACTGAGAGAAAGACAGATTTCCCAGATGAGAAGAGGGTTTGATTTGTAGCATATAACAATGACAGGCACCTCCAAAAGGCAAATGAAATCACCTCTGGGTCACCCATGTCAAAGCAGTGTATGTTGTATTTTACTCCATGGTGTAAGCAACTAAAGGGCCTCAGAAGGACCAAAACAGCCATGTTATTAAGAGTCACTGGCAGCAGTCCTCAAGGATAAAATAATTGAGTTTGGACGCCACAAACCCAATACTGAATAGACTGCTTCCTGTTAAGAAACCTGGGGCACAGGAGCAGCAGGGGGTGTGGTCTGCCCATCTGCAGCCAATAAAGGAAAAACAATGTCCACAGAGAATTTAAATATAATAATAATAAAACCCAATTAAAGTCAATCTTATTTTTATTAAAACTATAACCAAATAGTTCCAAATGCCCCCTCCACTCCAAATCCTCTTTTGGTCTAAATATTGAAAAATTGCTCTGATTAACATTGTTTTAATAATGTGCAAGATTCAAATTAGCTGATTTTTAAAGTATTTGTGTTTTAACAATCACTTAATCTACAAGAAAGTTAATTCTTTTAAAGACTTGGCCCCATGGTAATATCTAATATACACATGCCTACATTTTAAAAAGTTGCCTCTGTGGGTTGGAGGTGCAGTTCAGTGTTAAAGCACTTGCCTAGCATGCACGAGGCCCTGTGTTGGATCCCCGCACTGCAAATGAATAAATAAATAAAATGAGTAAAGTAAACAAAAAGTAGACCCTGGATTAAAAATTATGGCACAGTGATTACAAAGACAAACAACTGCAGCTACTTCCATCCTGTGATTCTATGTAATTGCTTTTTTTTTGGGGGGGGTGCTGGGGATTGGACCCAGGACCTTGTGCTTGTGAGGAAGGCACTCTACCAACTGAGCTATATCCCCAGTCCCATATGTAATTGGTTTTTACTGAGGTTCAAAGCAGTGAAACAAAGTGTTGAATTCAGGGAGTAATATTTTGGGGGAATAATAAATATTCAGTATATGTGAAAACAAAATATCTTCCTGAATTTGAAAAATATTTTTAAACATGAAATTTATTATTTTATTTTAATACTACATTAAAAATCAAAATAAAATCTTTTATCAGTTGTATAATTTACTAGTTGCCTAAGTTGTACCTTTTATATGTGTATTTTCTTAAAATTTCCTTATTTTGTCAGACACAGTGGCACAGGCCTGTAATCCCAGCACTTGGGAGGCTGAGGCAGGAGGACCATGAGTTCAAGCCAGCCTCAGCAACTGAGCAAGCCCCTAAGCAACTTAGTGAGACCCTGTCTCAAAATGAAATATAAGAAAAAAGGCTGAGGATGTGGCTCAGTGGTTAAGCACCCCTGGGTTTAATCCAGGGTACCAAAAAAAAAATTCCTTTTTTGTTAAAATACATGCGAAATGTACTATAAAAGAAAATTTACACTGTTTTCTTTCTGATTATAATTATTAAATTCATGCATATTATTAAAAACAGCCTATTGAGGAGGGGTTATTAAAACTATACCTCACAGACTATACCTTATAGACTAAGTCATTGAATTCTGCATATTAAATAAGTTTATTATAAATGGTTGAATTGTATGGCATGTGGATTATATCTCAATAAAACTGGTAATTTACATATGGATCTCCAAGTGACAACTATACTAATTGTGCCACAGAGGGAGACTAGTTATTCTTTAAAATCCTTCATGATTTGGTCCTAGTCTTTGGGGGTTTTGTTTTCTATTTTCTTTCTTTTTAATAATATAATGTTAAGTGAAATAAGCCAATCCCCAAAAACCAAATGCTGAATGATTTCTCTGATAAGTGGTTGATGACACATAGCAGGGTTGGGGAGAGATATGGGAAGAATGGAGAAGGGATGGATTGTATAGAGGAAACTGAGAGGTGGGGAGGGGCCGAGAAGGAAAGATAGAATAAGACAAACATCTTTACCCTATGTATATGTATGAATAGGCAAATTGTATGATTCTACTTTGTGTACAACCAGATAAATGATAGTTGTACTCCATTTGTGTACAATGAACCAAAAAAAAAAAACCCAGCTTTGTTAAGGTATAATTGACATTCAATAAACCACACTTTTTTTTGCAGTGCTGGGGGTTGAACCCAGGGCCTTGTGCATGCTAGGCAAGTACTCTACCAACTGAGCTATGTCCCCAGTCCTAAACCTCACATTTTAATGGATGCATTTTGATAAGACTCATGTTATATACATGGGATAAACCATCACCTCAATTAAAATAGTGACCATATTCATTCATAATCCTCTAAAAATTTCTCATTCCTCTAGGCAATCTCTCCCTTCCCCTACCCTCTGCACCCCCATTTCCAAGAAACAGATGATCTTCTCTCTGCATAGACTACATTTTTTAGATTTTTATATAAATGGAATTCTAGAGCAAGAAAGTACTCTTTTGTGTCTACCTTCTTTCACTGAGCATAATTATTTTGAGAATCATCCATGCTATTGTGTATATCAATAGTCATTCAGTTCACTCCTTTTTATTGCTGAGTAATGTTCCACATTTTTTATCTCCATGCACAACTACTTGTTTGTTTGGTCCTCTGCTGAAATTTGGGTGCTTTGAGATTTTTAGCAATTACAAAAAAAAAAATCGCCATAAACATTCATGTATGAGTCTTTGTATGGACTTATGTTTTCTTTTCTAGGAGTGGAATAGGCATGCTCTTTTCTAGGAGCAACATAGGCATGTTTAACTTTTCAAAACCATGAAACTGTTTCCAAAGTGCTTGTTCCACTGATAGTATAGGATAGTCCTAATTCCTCTACATTGTCAAAATACTTTGTATGATCAATCCTTGTTAAAATTTAAACCATGTATTTTAATGTGTGTGTCACGGCATCCCTTGTGGGTTTAATTAACATTTCCATAATGGCTAATGATGATGAGCATATTTTCATGTGCTTATTTTGCTATACATATATCTTCTTTTGTGAAGCGTCTGTCCAAATCCTTTGTCCTTTTATTAAATTGGTTTGCTTTTTTATTATTTAATTTTAAGATTTCTTTATGTATTATGGCTACAATGTCTTTATTGTGTACAAAACATGCAAATATTTTCTAAACTGTAGCTTGTCTTTTTAGTTTTCCTTCTTATTTTTGATACTGGGGATTGAACCCTAGGGCACTACTAAGCTACATACCAAGCTCTCTTTTTATTTTGAAACAGGGTCTCACTAAGCTGCTGAAACCGGCCTCAGACTTGTGATCTTCCTGCCTTCACCTCCAAAGTAGCTGGAATTACAGGTGTGCAACACTGCATCAAACTTTTTATTTTCTTAACAATGTCTTATTCATAACCAATGCTTTTAACTTTAATAAATTCTAATGTATCATTTTAATATTAAGGATAGTTCTAGAGGTTCTTTGAACTTCCATAATCTCTAAATTTATATCTTTCACCAAGTTTGAAAAGTTTTCAGTCACTGTTTCTTTTTTGTAAGCATTTATTTTTTAGTTGTAGGTGAACACAAAACCTTTATTTTTATTTTTATGTGGTGCTGAGGATCAAACCCAGTGCCTCACACATGCTAGGCAAGCACTCTACCACTGAGCTACAACCCCAGCCCCAGTCACTGTTTCTTTAATATTTTCTGCCCTGTATTCTTTCTCCTTTCCTGGAAATCCAATTCTATAAATGGTAGAATGTGGCATTGTTCCACAAATTCCTAAAGCCCTGCTCATTTTTTAAGAAATATATTCTCTTTTGCTCAGATTGGATTATTCCTATCTACTTTTTAAAATTTTATTCCTATCTACTTTTAATCACTGATTCTTTTCTCTATCATTTCTGTTCCATTTTCAAAACCATGTAGTAAGTTTTTATTTGCTATATTATTCAGATCTAAAATTTGTTTGTTTCTTCTTTATATCTTTTATTTCTTTGATGAGTTTGTCTTTCCATTACTTCGAAAATATTTGCCCTTTATTTGTTACAGCTTTTTTGGGGGACACACTAGGGATTGAACCCAGGGGCATTCTGCCACTGAGCTACATTCCCAGCCTTTCTTATTATTAATTTGAGACAGAGAATCAGTTTAAGTTGCTGAGGCTGGTCTTGAACTTCAGTCCTCCTTCATGAACCTCCCAAGCTGCTGGCATTACAGGCAGTGGCTACTGTGCCTGGCTTATTAAAGCATTTTATAGCTACTTTAACATTTGTCAGGTACCTTCAACAACTGCATCATCTGGGCATTTGGAATCTGTTCATTGTTTTTCCATGGTTCTTAATATGCTGAGCTATTTTGGATCCTCTCCTGATTGAATGTTTCCATCAATTGATCTTTCCATTTTAAAGAAAGTTGTGTTAAAATCTCCCACTATAACAATAGAACAATAGATTTGTTAAATTCTCCCTATATATCAGTTAGTTTTTGTTTATATATTTCAAGGTTACAAATTCCTCAGGGGGAGTTATTCAAGTAGGAGTTAAAATGCATTATTTTTTTAGTGCTAGGGTTTGCACCAAGGGTGCTTTGCCACTGAACCACATTCCCAGCCCCCCTTTTTTTTTTTTTGGCACTTGGGATTGAACCCAGGGATACTTATCCCCAGTCCTTTTTATTTTTTATTTTGAGACGGGGTCTTTCTAAGTTGCTGAGGGCCTCCTAAGTTGGGATCCTCTTCCTGCCTCAGCCTCCTGAGCTGCTGGGATCACAGGTGTGCACCGCCACGCCCAGCAGACTGTAATTTTTGAAAGCAAAATCCTGTGGTGGGTATGCCTATCCTGTTTTAGGTCCTGCTTTGGCAGAGCTGATGAGCTCCAGTCAATTATTGACAACTAATGGGCAATTTTGCTGATTTTGGTATAAAACTTTCACGTCTGTTAATTCTTGGGAAGAATTTTCTTTTGGTTCCACTAAAAATAAGAAGAAAGTAATTCCCGCTCATTGATACTCCTGATGTCTACAAAGTGATCTACTTACTGTTCACCAGTTCTCACAAAGAAAGGTTTATGCTGAAAACTGTCAGAGCAAAATCCATTAGTATTGTCCAAATGGCTGAGGTCTTTTATATTTAAATTAATTGCAATGAATAAAGCAAGAGATACAACTCTCCTAAAAAACAGGTTTTCAAATACTGTCCTCAATATTAATAGGATTTTATTTCATTCAGTTTATATAAGCACCAGAGTTTAAATAGCTCCAATACATTATGGTTTGAAAAAATATAATTATGCCAAGTCAACATGAGGGAAATCCATGGCAGCAAGTCTAGAGAGGATTACTGCCCAGCTCAGCCTCAGGCTTGTCATCCAAGCAGGTAACTGCATGGCCAGGTTCACCTTGATGATGTGGGCTCAGAACAGAATCCTTCCTACTAAAAATGACTGGTGGAAGCACCCCTATTTGGTTTAGTCAGCATTCAGAAGAGACTATTGCTGCCTGTATTCATTGGAACGAATTTTTATAGGGCTGATTGAAAATTAGAGGGAAAGATACCAAGCTGTTTCCATGAAGACAGAAGGGGAAAAAAAACAAAGTGGAACTCTGTCTGCAAGGCCAAACACAGAGTCTGTGGGATGGGAGTAGGATCTTTTTCATAACATTCAGGCAAAGGCCTCTCACAGACCTGGCATAGGGAAGGGTAATGTGGGCTTACTACTGAGGTCAGGGTGTTTCTGCTTGTTAGCTCAGTGTATAGCAGGACATGCTGTGCAGGGAAATTGGAACACCATTCAACAGGGTGCCTTTCCCTCAAGACTAATTTAATATCACATTGCCTCTGCATATATTGAAAGTCAGGATCCTCCAACTAAATTCCAGTTAAGCAATGCCAAAACAACACTTTAGCTCAGTAATTTAAATCCAGTAACTGAGAGTTAGAGTTGTAGCCCAGTGATAGAGCACTTGCCTAGCATGTGTGAAGCCCTGAGTTCAATCCCCCGGACTGCCCACCCTCCTCAAAATGAGCTGGGTGTGGTGGCACATGCCTATAATCCCAGTAGCTCAGGAGGCTGAGGCAGGAGGATTGCAAGTTCAAAGCCAGCCTCAGCAATTTAGCGAGGTCCTAAGCAACTTGGTAAGACCCTGTCTCCAAAAAAAATCTAAAAAGGGCTAGGGGTGTGGTTCAGTAGTTAAGTGCCCTTGGGTTCAATCCCTGGTACCAAAAAAAAAAAAAAGAACAAACAAAAAAAACCCCACAATCAATCAATCAATTCATAAATCTAATAACTATTATATTCAGTTAAATATAATTCCCTGTTTGAATAAATTAACAAAATTCTAGTTGTAGTTGAACAGTGTATTCTCACTTTCCTTTGTGAAAGATGGTGAATGTGTGCTGGTGGGATTGCCAATTGGTGCAGCCTCTCTGGAAAGCAGTATGGAGATTCCTTAGAAAACTTGGAATGGAACCACCATTTGACCCAGCTATCCCACTCCTCGGTTTATACCCACAGGTCTTAAAATCAGCATACTAAAGTGACACAGCCACATCAATGTTTATAGCAACTCAATTCACAATAGCTAGATTGTGGAACCAACCTAGATGCCCTTCAATAGATGAATGGATAAAGAAAGTGTGGTATATATACACAATGGAATATTACTCAGCCATAAAATAGAATGACTTTAAAATACTTGCTGGCAAATGGATAGAGTTGGAGAATATCATGCTAAGTGAAATAAGCAAAGCCCAAAAAAACCAAAGGCTGAATGTTTTCTCTGATAAGTGGATGATGATACATAATGGGGGTGGGGGAAGGGGTAAGGGAAGAATGGAGGAAGGATGGATATTTTTAGAGGGAAACAAGGGGTGGGGAAGGGGTGGGAGGAAGGAAAGATAATGGAATGAGACAAACATCATTACCCTATGTAAATGTATGATTACACAAACAGTGTGACTATTTCATGTACAACAAGAGAAACGATAGTTGTACCCCATCTGTGTACAGTGAATCAAAAATTAAAAAGTATCAGTTAACACACACACATTCCCATACAAAAGATGGCTATTGTACACATCCCGAGATAAGACCCAGTGCCTTCCCACAAGGAACTCACTCTATTGAGGACAGAGGCAAAGTGTCATTCAAATTTTACACAAGAGTGTCACAATAAAGGAATGCACATGTGCTATGGAAGCACAGATGAAAATCACATAATGGAATGGAGATGGCAGGGAAAGCTCCTTGGAGGAGCAAAGCAGAGTGACAGCATAAACAAAGGCCCTGAGGTGACAACCAGCAGGCTAATATTAATTTGAGATTAGGCTGATTTGATGTTGCTAGGCTGCAAAACTGAAGCAGGAAGCAGCAAGTTGCATATAGAAATATTTTGTACATGTGTATAGATGAATGTTAGTATATAAACATAGATTTTCTTGTTTTATCAGGACCTGGAACCAATGAAACTCTAACTACAAAGAACATAACCCTGCATGTAGAGCTGGATTTTAATGCCCTTCTCCAATAAAGGAACCAGGGTTTCTTGAAGAAATAGCTGATTCTAGGATTGTGAAGGAAATATCCAGATGAACACAGAGCCATAAAGTAAGAGATTACTTGGAAGGAAGGAAAGAAGAAAAAAGGAGGGAAGGACAGACCCACAGTGATGGGGCACAGTGATGGAGATGTGTTAATGAGATAGAGGAGGCAAGTGAAAGAGCTCCAACGGCCAAAGTTAGAGTAGTCAGAGCAACAAAATAAAGCAGTATCAGATTTTATCCCAAAGTATAAAAATTATCCATGAGTTCATATTGCTATGAATGAGTGAATGAATGAATGAATGAATGAATGAACAGAGAGAGAAGATACAAGTATTCCAAGCAGAACATTCCAAATAATTTATGCAGATATTCCACCCTCATGGAGTGGAGGCTGATTCCCTACTCTTTACATGTGGGCTACATATGGTGACCTGCTTCTGAGTTTGCTATAGAAAGGGAGAAGAAGGAGTAACCTTACAGTGGAGAAACCTGACAAACGCTCTCTTAGCAAGGTTCAAGATCAACATTAACAGCGCTGTCCAAATGATAGCTTGTATCCTTGATCTGATGTGATAAAATAGCACGCTGAGATCTTCCTCAATTTTTGGTAAATCTAAACGTATGTTAGGTTATTTAATTTTATTATTATTAGTTTATTATTAATAGTCATATTATAATTCATTATTTCCATTTAAAATCAATTGGCTAAAACTGTACAGTATTATATCTAGGTTCTCTACTCTTTCATTGATCTGAGTCTATTCAGTCTTGATCACTGTACCTTTATAATAAGTTGTGAAAGAGAAGTGATTCTTCTTTCTTCATTCTTTTTGAAAGTTGTTTTAGCTATTCTTGTTTTTTGCCTTTTCATAAAATTTTAGAATAATCATTTCTATTTCTTTTTAAAAAATATTTCTTAATTGTCAATGGATCTTTTTATGTATTTATTAATATGTGGTGCTGAGGATTGAACCCAGGGCCTCACACATGCCAGGCAAGTGCTCTACCACTGAGCCACAACCCCAGCCCTCATTTCTATTTCTATATGAAACAATTTTAATAGATATTGAGAGAAATTGCATATCAATTTGGAGAGAACATATTATGCCTATTAATTTAGATCTTCTAGGACTTCTTTCATTATTATTTTATATTCTTAAGCATCCAAGTTCTGTTCATGTTCCGATTTACACATAAGTATTTCATTTTTAAGTGGCTGCAAATGGTCTTATTGTATTGTTTTATTTTGCTGTGCTGGGGGGTCAAACCCAAGGTCTTGCACATGCTAGCTGAGTGTTCTACCATTCAGCTCCAGCCTCCGGTCACATATTGTTAAAATTTAATTTCTATATCTTAATGGTAGTGTATAGAAATAAAAGTGATTTTTGTAAGTTTTTCTTGTATTCTGTGACTTTCTGAACTTACTGATTAGTTCTAAGGATTCTTGCGTAGGTCCCTTGGGATTTTCTACACAGATCATCGTATCAACTACAAGTGCAGAGAATTCATTTTTCTTTTCCAATTTCGTGGCTTATATTTTCTTTTCTGGCATTATTAGCCTGGATAGGTCTATCAGTCTTATGTCGAATAAAAGTTGTGAGACCAGATATCCGTGCCTTATTCCTAATCTGGGAGAAAACACTTTGTCTTTCACTATTAAGTATGATGTCAGCTGTAACTTTTTTACATATGTTCTTTATCAAGTTAAGGAAGTTGTCCCCTTTTCCTTGTTTGCTGTAAGATTTTATCATGAATGGATTGAATTTTGTGGAAAGCTTTTCTACATCAATTGATATGATCATGCCGTGTTTCTTCTTTAGCCTGTTGATGTAATAGATTACATTAATTGATTTTTGAATGTTGAATTAGCCTTTCATCCCTGAACCCAACTTCATCATTGTATGTAATTCTTTTTATATACTGCTGAATTCTATTTGCCAATGTTTTGTTAAGGATTTTTGCACCTATATTCAACAGGGATATTGGTCTGTAGGGATATCAGTCTATTTTCTAATTTTTTTCTTTTTTTCAGATTGGAAAATTTCTATGATTCTATTATTCTGATTCATTCTTCTGCCCTCTCCATTTTGGTGTTGAGACCATCCACACTGAATATTGTATTTTATTATTGCATTTTCAGTTGTAAAATTTTCATTTATGTCCTTTAGATTTCTCTTTCTTTGCTGAGATTTTTTTAGCTTTTCCCAAATAATTCTTTTTTCTTTTGTTTCAAGTGTTCATAGTTGTTTACTGAAGCATTCTTATGATGGTTACTTTAAAATGACCCTAACATTTGTGGTGTATTAATTTTGGTATCTATTGATTTTTTTTTTCTCATTCAAGTTAAAATTTTTCTGTGTCTTGGTTTAATGAGTAATTTTCTACTGAAACCAGATTGGGGGGGACTACATTATGGGATTCCAGATTTTATTAATTTATCCATTCATTCATTTTTGTTCATAACAGCTTTATTTTTTTGTGTGTGTTTTTTTGGTTTTTTTTTGGTACTGGGGATTGAACCCAGGGCACACCACCACTGAGCCACACCCCCAGCCCTATTTTGTATTTTATTTAGAGACAGGGTCTCACTGAGTTGCTTAGGGCCTCGCTAAGTTGCTGAGACTGCCTTTGAACTCGAGATCCTCCTGCCTGGGCCTCCCAATTGCTGGGATTACAGACATGTGTCACCATGCCCAGTTCATAACAGCTTTATTTTTAATAGCCAAAAACTGACACCAGTTTGAATGTTCATCAATAAGAGAGCGGATAAACAAATTATGGTACAGTACACCCAGAGAATAGGATATTACTCAGCAATTAAAAGGAACAAGCTATTGATACATACTACAAAATAGATTAATCTTCAAGTATTTATGTTGAATGAAAGTAGACAAAAAGTACATATGGTATTGTTCCACTTAATATAACATTCTTTTGAAATTAAAAATAGTATCTACTTGGAAACTCTTCCTAATTCAACACTGGTGGGCCCTCAGACTTACATCAGAAAACAGTTCATTAAAAAAAATTAATTATGACATCTCTTTGTATTTTAAATTGAAGTCTTCAGTCTGAATCTTTTCTAATATCAGTAAACTGATATTGCAAATATCTTCATAATGAAAAAGAAAGAAAAATCTTGATCAAACTTTGGATTATTCTGGGTTTTATGTCAGCCGGTTTTTGAAAGGATCAAATTAATAATTTACTTAACTGTGTTTCTGTAAATGTCAAAATGCTATATAAATTAAAGCTATTATTAAAATGACTTTAAACATTAAAAAAAGAGTATCCACTGCTGGACATGGTGGTGCAAGCCTGTGATCCCAGCAGCTCAGGAGGCTGAGGCAGGAGGATCACAATTTCAAAGCCAGCCTCAGCAACTTAGTGAGGCTCTAAGCAACTCTGAGACCCTGTCTCTAAATAAAAAAAAGGGGGGGGGGGCTGGAATGTGGCTCAGTGTTTGAGTGCCCCAGTTTCAACCCCCCAGTACACACACACATACACACACACACACACGCACACACACACATATACGATATCTACTGATAGTAAGGAGATCAGTTATTGCTTTGGGGTGAGTGGTGGAAAAAAAGGTATACAGAAGGGCCTGAGGAAACTTTTGTGAATGATGGATGTGTTCATTATTTTGATTGTAGTGATGGTTTCAGAAGCATAAAAACATATCTATGCACAGGATAATTATCCCTAAATAAAGCAAAAAACAAAAGAACCAAAAAAGGCTAACAGGACAATAGAGATGCCACATAAGACAGAATGGAATTCTTCACTACTGCTTCTCAAGATATAAATGAACAACTGGAGACAACTTTTGCTATTAATTCTTAAACCTCTTTAGATTTCTGGCCTCCTGTGAAGAAATTTTGTATACTGAGCTTCCCATCCATGCCAGACTCCACCATTGGTAAAACTGTGATCTTGGCACAGAACTTATTATTTTTATTATATTGTATTATATTTTGATTGTCATGTAGTAACACAGTTCAAAGAACAAACTATATAAAGAATATACAGTAAAAAGTCTTGCTTCTACCTATATGCACATTGACATCATTTCCCCCCAAAAGTTATCTTTCTTAGTTTCTTATATATCGAATGTTTCTTTGTACAAATATAAACAAAGAAGAAAAATCCTTACATTCCCTTCTTACACAAAATGTAGTACACTAAACATAGTGTTTTGCTCCTTACTCTTTTTTCACTTAAATACATTTTTAAGAAACTGACATGTCAGGACATCTTATTTCATAAAGTTGCAGAGAACCTCATTGAGCAGACATAGTGTTTATTTAACCAAGCTCCTATAGATTGTTTCCTGTCCTATTACAAAGTATACTGCAATCAATAGTCTGGGATGTGATTCAGTGGAAGAGCACTTGCCTAGCACGCACAAGGCCCTAAGTTCAATCTCCAGCACCACAAAAACAACAACAATGATAATCTAGCACATATATTTCAGACATGCACAGGTATACCTATAGGATATGTGTCCAGAAGTGGAATTGCTGGGTTAAAGAACAAATGCATTTCTAATCTTTATTTTTTTTGGGGGGGGGATTACTGGGGATTGAACTCAGGGCCACTCGACCACTGAGCCACATCCCCAGCCCTATTTTGTATTTTATTTAGAGTTAGGGTTTCAGTGGCTTAGTGTCTCACTTTTGGTGAGGCTAGCTTTGAACTTGGGATCCTCCTGCCTCCACCTCCCGAGCAACTGGAAACTACAACAATATCTTATTTAAATCCTCTGTTTTAGCCTCCTCTATACCACTCTAATGGGGCAAGGAGAGCATGTCCAAAACTGTGAGGCAGAGTCTCCATTGATATCCTGAATGGGAGGTCCGTCCTCAGTACTGCTGGGTAGGAATAGGGATTCAAGCTCCCCACTAGGCTTTTGCTGATGACTTCACATTTCATGGACTTTGACTGGGAGAAGCAGGACTGCCTCCTTAATGCTACCCTGGAACCTTCCCTCACCATATAGGTGGGAGGGTGGTTTTGTGACACTCGATGGTGAAATTCCTGACTTTCCACTAGGCCTCCTCTAATGCCAGCCAGCAGAGAGAAAACACCTCATTACTGATGGGTGGGGATGGAAATCCAGCACCCCACATAGTCTCCACCAATGCTGTGGGGGAATGGGGTATTGAAACCTCCTGGAAGGGATGAAAATCTGCACTTCTCTGACACCACTCTGGATGAAGATGGGGATTAGGGGACTTTGTTACAGTGAGGATGGAAGTCTAGGCTCCTTACTTGGCCTATGCTGACAAGGTGGGCTGAGGCTGCAGTATTTTCTATGATTTTTGACTGAAGAGAAGAGTTATTGTGTCCAAGTTTTCTGTCATGCTCAGTTGTCCCTTTCCTGGACCTTTGGCCAGAGATAGCAGGACTTTTGTTTGAGTCTACCGACTTTTCTGATTTATTCTTTTCTTTTGCTCTAAGTCTGGGATGCACGTGTCGAAAAGAAAATCCATGGGCTGGGTTGTGGCTCAGTGGTAGAGCACTCGCCTCACATCTGTGAGGCACTGGGTCTGATCCTCAGCACCACATAAAAATAAATAAATAAAATAAAGTTATAGAAAAAGAAGAAGAAAATCTGGAGAACAAACTACCATGTTGTTTTTCAGATCCCAAGGACTCTGGCCAGTCTGCCTTCTGCTCTATACCTTTTGGTGTCATCTTATGCTTGTTTTATAACCAGACTGCAAGAATTTTAGTTCAGCAGGAAAAACAGAGAAAAGTACATGTGTTCCATCTTTCTGGAAGTGGAAGTCTCCCTTGGTGGTTTTGAGAACAATAACAATGTCTGTTTCAGAAACACCACTCTTGTCACAGTAAAGAACTTACTAGACAGCAAGAATCAAGATCAGGGATCAGGCAGAGACAGGGGTCATTAGGGATATGAATTAGAGACCTGGGAAGGAGGCAGGTCTCTTTCTCTGAGTCAGAGCTTATTGGGGGTGTCATGGAGAAATTGTTTCTTCTGTTACCCACCCTATGGTTCTCACCATACCTAGGGTATGGCCTAGGAATGGATTTTACAGAAGTTTCCCACATGATTCCAATGCACAGCCAATAGTACTCAGTATTCCAATCTAAGGAAGTCACCTCTGGATGTCATTAAAATCACCTGAGAAGCTTTTGGAAAAGCCTGAGACCCAAGATCCAACTCAGAGCAATTAAATCAAATTTTCTGGGGGACAGGCCAACCCTCATTTGGTTCACTGGTAGAATGGGCACAGTGATGGTATCTACCCCATAAGAGTTGTGCTAAGATCAAATGAGATGGTGCATGTAAATGACCTGTCATTTACTGGGTGCTCAATGACCAACAGTATTTTTCTAGAACATCTCTCATAATTCCAATGTTCAGCCAGGTCTGAGTACCATGGTGGACAATTGGCAGGGAGAGTTAGAGTCTTGTAGGCAAAAGGGGGTGAGATTTAAGATAAGGTTTTGGGGGCATGCAGCCCTTGGCTCTACACTGAAAAAGGCTAGCTAAGGTCATATGCATTCCCATTCCCATCCCTTCTTACATTTGTGCAGGCCCACAGAGCTTCTGCACTTCTTTATGCAATGACACCTCACTAACAATTGGTGTCATGGGGATTTGTGTTGAAGATCAGGTTTTTTCCTCAACCTTCACCATGCCAACCTAAATTGTACTATTGTTCCTGGTTTTCAGCACAGGAAGAATCTCCCTTGAAGAGTGGTAAATAGATAGTTCAGCCGAATTTCTATAATGTTCTTTAAGGCCTGAAGACAACAAGAACAAAGAGCTAAGTTTGTTTTGCCCTTATCAAGACTCAGATACAAGACCTGCCTGTGACAGGCTACATGAAAATAGTTACCTTTGCAAATAATATGAAGCACACACTTTAGTTCCACAGAGGGAAATTTTATTGCTAGAGATGGAGTAGTGGAGAATCAAAAACAAAAAGCTCAGTTTCCAGCTATGCAGGCTACATAGAATAGATGTGAAGTGCAGAGCGCACAGTAGGTCTTTGGAAAATGGAAACTGTTTGATAATGCAAGCTGGGGGAAAAGGAAGGCTGAGACACTCCTGAATTCCAATCCCAGTTCCCACCACTTCCTCGCTGTACGATTTCTGACAGAAAGCCCTCTCACGTCCTCAAGCCTCAACTGGCTCAATCTGCAAAATGGGTACAGTAATGGTACCTACCTCATTAGGGTCATGGTGAAGATCAAATGAGATAATGTATGCAAATCGCCTGTCATTTTCTGGGTGCTCAATAAATGACAGTTATTTTGATTACCCTCTCAAGGTGAAACAATTTCCAGCCAAAGCATTAATATCAGTGATTCCTTTTATTTGATGAACCAATCTGCATCTGATTAACTCTTTATAAGTATCTCTTGGGGTAGAATTGTAATGTGTCGTTCACTTTCTCTCACGAGGAAGATTTGGCTGGAATTCTGTGCTGAGGAAATTAATGGCCTCTGCAAATCCATTTGCATAAGTACTTCTGCTATCACAGTGACATTAAAGAATGCATCCTGATCTGGTCCTGTCTGCATGGAAACAGAACTGCAGGGTGGAAAGAGACTGCAGGTCTGATGAGTTGCTCCCAGCCCTTTTCCCCACAAGCTCTCTGCCTGCCCTATTTTGCTGATAGGCTAGAAAGCTTCTGGCAGCCAAGTGGCCCTGGAGAAGGAGCACTTAAGGAAAGCCTTCCAGTTCCTGAATGACAGAACTGTTGCCTGAGGACAGGACATAACAATCCAGCTTCTCAAGGCACCCTGCTCCTGGGACCCTGATGGCCCCTCAGGAGGGGCTCCACCAACTCCAAGGCTACATGTAAGACACAGCCATCCACATTCAGTTGGCCAGGTCCAAACATGAAGTACCTGTGATGTTGGCTGCATCCCCAGTTCATTTTTCACTGTCTCTGTAAAGGGCAAAGGTCAGGCCTAGCCTCAACCTGCTGTAGCCTAGAGGCACACACACTAATCAAAGTCTACTGGCATTGTTGCTAAGAGGTCTATGCTGAACACAGACCTATTTTGCCACTTCCTGGCTCTGTGACCTTGGTAAATCTCTCAACTTCTCTGTTCTCAAACACCTTCATTTGTAAAATGGAAGAAGTAAGAGGGCCTCTTCTCGGTTCTGAAGTTTAAATAAGAGAATGCTAGCCGGGCGCAGTGGCGCACGCCTGTAATCCCAGCGACTTGGGAGGCTGAGACAGGAGGATCACGAGTTCAAAGCCAGCCTCAGCAACTTAGCGAGGGCCTAAGCAACTCAGTGAGACCCTGTCTCTAAATAAAATACAAAATAGGGCTGGGGATGTGGCTCAGTGGTGGAGTACCCCTGGGTTCAATCCCCAATACCAAAAAAAAAAAGAGAATGCTTAGGAAATGTTGAATGCCACAGAAGCTCTCTCAGCAATTGATAGCTATCACGTTGATTATTAAGTTGCATTAAGATCAAATGGTTAGTCAGGCATGGTGGTGCACATCTGTAATCCCAGAGGCTTGAGAGGCTGAGGCAGGAGGATCATGAGTTCAAAACCAGCCTCAGCAACTTAGAGAGGCCCTAAGCAACTCAGTGAGACCCAATCTCTAAATAAAATATTTAAAAAGGGTGGGGATGTGGCTCAGAGGTTGAGTGCCCCTGGGTTCAATCCCCAGTACCCACCCCCCAAAATCAAATGAATATATTTAAAGCATTTCCCTACTTCTTGGGGTTATGACTTCAAGGGTAAATCTACTCAAATATTTTCAGCATTCCAATAATTTCACAATTTGGGTCAACAAATCACTGATAACAAATTGAATGGTTATCTTCTATTTGTTCTTTACAAAAGTGAATGCTACAATGTTGGAGAAAATACACTCTGGTATATTGCTGGTAGAAACTCGACTTGTTACAGCCAGTCTGCAGTGGAATCTGGCATTATCTACTAAAATTAAATATATAGATACACTTCAGCCCTGCAATGCCACTCTGGGGAATCTCTTTCTCAGAACTAAAAGCACTGGAAATGGAAAGTATGTTTGTGAGGACGAGGAAGGCTGAGTGGATCGCACATCCAAACCAGGGTCTTTCATGTCACTATTTAAAGGAATGAGGTGGTTTCCATGGTGTATTGTTAAGTGAGAAAAGCAAGAAGTGGTAGTTCACATACTCAGCTGCCCTGTTGTAAAATCAAATGATCAAAACATCCCTTTCATCTGTGTAATTCATATGTTCTATATCATTATGCAGGTGTGGAGGGAGGCATGGAAAGAGACATATGAGCTGGCACAGTGGCGCACACTTGTAATCCCAGCAGCATGGGAGGCTGAGGCAGGAGGATCGAGAGTTCAAAGGCAGCCTCAGCAACTTAGCGAGGCCCTAAGAAATTCAGCAAGACCCTGTCTCTAAATAAAATAAAAAAAGGGCTGGAGACTGGTTGGCTCAGTGGTTAAGTGGCCCTGAGTTCAATTCCCAGTACAAAAAAAAAAAAAAAGAAGAATTGGTAACAGCAGTTCTCTTGTGGAAGGAAACTGGATTGGGAGCCATGGTTGGTGGCCTTTGAATTCTGTCCCATATACATGCATGCATTACCACCCCTGAGTAAGAAATAAAACTGAATTTAAGCATTGTATCTCAAGAACGACAAACTCTCTCAGAGGTCAATGATTGACCATATTTCCTCAGTAGGGTCCACCAGCTTTCTCTCATCCTCTGGAACAGTCCTTCCTTTCCAGTTGCAAGTCTTGAGCTTGGGAAGACCCCTCTGCCCAGAAAACTCCCTTCACATAATCAGTTCTTACATATTCGTCTGATCTTGGCCCAAGCATTGTATTCTCACCCTCGTGATTAACAGAAGCTCCCTATTCTATCTCCCTGATGTACCTGTTTGTTGAAAAAAGTATTCTACTGACAAAACTCAACCCTGACACCATGAGTCATACAGTTTCCCCTGGGGGGTGGGGGTACTGCCGCTTAGGTTTAAGAAGACTTAGCTCAATTCTGATCAGTTTCACCAGAACCACCAGAAAGCCCAGAAGCTGCATAAGCAACTGTGTCATTCATGTCCTTGTTTAGCAGATATTTAATAAACAGCTATCAGGTCTCAGGCATTGTGCTAAGCCTTGGAGAAATAAGGTAAGGGGGAGCAGAAACTGAGGTACCCCTGATCTCATGGTGCTTACAATATAGTGGGGGAGACAGGCATTAAATTAGCTAACAAATGAATGAATGAAGTAATTACAAGTTTCTCAGCTGCAAGGAAGGTATGGTGCAGAGAGCTATCACAACAATACACTAATGTGTCTTGCTCATATGTGTGCTATGTTTTTGAAGGTAGATGGATGCAGTTATGATCAATTCACTTAAAGTGTTGCGGAATTCATAGTTACTTTTTGCCCATGTATATTTTTCCCAGTCACCATTTTCTAACAGCACAACTATGATCAATGTGGCAGTTGTGAGGGTGGGACAGGAAGTGGGGCCTTGTGGAAACTGAAGAATATTAAAAGGGGGTCTTCTACACTTGTCCATACTTAGAAACCTTGGGCTTTCTAAGTGAATGTTGGATTGCTATGCCACACACCCAAAATAGATTTGAAAGTGATTGTCGATAGGTTTTTACATTTTTCTTTATCAATTGTCCCCCATGATTAGATGTTTGACGTGTGCAGTAAAGAATGATTTTTATTTTAAAAGGAGTCTTCAGACTCAAAACAATTCTGAACCACTAGTGTAATAAAGCTCTGGAGTCATAATGCATTCTCATATTCTCTGTCTCTCTCTCTCTGTCTCTCTCTCTTTCTTTCTCTCTTTCTCACACACACACACACACACACACACACACACACACACACACACCAGCATCTGGCATATACTAGTAAGGAGAAACATGTTAGGAACATGTAAGGACTGCAAACTCACTGCCCCGTTCCCATCTGTCACCTGCCAAAGACAGCCAGGAGCAAGATGAAGCGACACTTGCTCCCCCACCATGCACAGTGTTGGCCTGATCAGTTGACAGCATTATCCTACTGCAGAACTGGGGGAAGGAGCTGCCCCCACATTTCAGCCTGGGAAATGAATAGGGACCCTAGGTCTAACAGCAATCTGCTTGCTCCAAAACTGACCCTGAGAAGATCCAGAAGGAATGCCACATATAGTTGGTGACCTCAGACAGTTCACAACCCAGCTAGAAGTCAGGACCTGCTTGCAGGAAAACTTTAGGTCTCGGGTACCTTATTTAACTAGACTTGTAGTGGGAAGAAAACTTCCATATAAATTAATTGTCCAAGTATGATATTTTCTGTTAAATGTTCAAACCCTGTTTATTTGGGTTATTCTCACTGGAAAATCTTCCAAATGTACTAAAAATTCATCTTAGTCAATGGAACATTCTGGGCATAATTTAACCTTTTCCTGATGACTCAGGGTCATCAATATGAATATTCTTTATTGTACCTCATCTGCTTTTGCATTATTCTGAATTCTCTTTCTTTCCACATCTGGCTGTCAGTTGTCACAGCTCACCCACAGTTAATGAGCCTGCTTCTTCCAACCCTCTCAGTGCTTGGCTAATCATTGATAATAACAGCAAAACCTGCATTGATCCCCTGCAACATGGCAGGCCCTGTGCTAAGTGCTTTGCATGGATTAATTAATTAAATCCTCAGACCAACCCTTGAGGCAGATACAATTATTATCCCCAAATTGCAGATGAGGTAACCAAGGCCCAGAAGGGTCAAGTAATTTGCCTGATATTACACAGCAAGTGTGTAGCATAACTAGGATCTGAACCTTGACCTGCCAACCTTGAGATTTCAAGTTCTTTTCTGCCACTACACCTGTGTCTTCAGGCCCTTTTGGCAGTCAGACAGAATCAGAAATGTATTTTATCACCATCCAGTAGACACATACATACAAAATGTAATGAAAACTTCTAACCACACATGGATTACGTAAAACACACTCTGATATTCTGTTTTACTCCATGAGCATCATCGTCACCACCATAAGCATCATCATTATTACTAACGTTGGTCATGACAAAACAATTTTCCAGCCCATCACGGGGGTTAACTCATGGTTTGGAAAACCCTGCAACACATTTGATGGCTAATGTATAATAGGTACAGGGTCACCACTAGCCATGACATATTGGGGTGAACTAGAAAATGGTGTCCCTTTCTCAAGATGCTTAATTCCATGTGTCAAAAAATTGTTACAATGTGCTAAAAAGTCAATCCCGTGTTAAAGTAAGACACTAGTGCCATGTGCCAGAAAATAGTTACAAATAAGAAAGTAAATCTCCATGTCACAGTTATGACTAGTGTTCCTGATAGAAAAGGATGTCATAAGCACCTTAAGCACAACTATACATATTGGCCCAGGTGGATGAAGAAAACAGAAAACAAGATTGGTTAGGAAGTACTTGTTAAGTAGGTAAACTGCCCCAGGACTTGGGACAGCTCTTTTGCCTTCTTAGGGCCTTTCTGCTCATGTTGCAATTAGGAACACCATGTAAAATACATGACACCCATTTTAATTGGAATTTCAATAAACAACAAATATTTTTTACTATAAATATGCCCCACACAACATTTGGTATATAGTCATTCCCCCCCACAAAAAAGCTCATTATAGATCTCAAAATAGCTAAAAGAGTTATATGCAATGAAATAAGAATATGAGAAGATAGATACATTAATTAGATATAATCATTCTGCAATGTAGACTTATATCAAAACATCACATTGTGCCACACATACACAATTTTTATTTGTCAGTTAATAATACAATTTAAAACTTTTCAAAAATATTTATTGCTTATCTGAAATTTCAATTTACTGGGCATTCTGTATTTTTATTTGCTAAGTCTGGCAAACCCATTTCCCTTGCTGAATTGACGTAGCCCTTACTACTCCATCTCAGGAAGCTAGAGCAGTCATTAAATGACACAGAAGTTAGATGGCAAGTCTACTGGGATAACTCTGGACCTGTCACAAGGTAGGGCATGGTTCAGATGAGTGATCCTGGGGCTGAAGAAGAAGGTGTGGGGTTACTGGAGGATATCAGTTATAAGAGTTATAGGCTGGAGCAGGCAGGAAGACTCCTGGAGGATGCAGGCTTTGAAGGAGGAAGAGCTTGAGGAACAAATCAAGAGCTGTTTGTTTCATGAGAAAAAACTGAAGTTTACATGGACTAGAAATTGTATATCATGCTCAGCAGGAGATGAGTGTGGTAAGAGCAGGGGTTTGATCATGTTAAAGGTCATTTAGAAAGGACATGAGAGAGCAGTCAGGGGGTTCTTTTCATAGCATTTCTATAAAATGCATAGAGAGTACTTGACCATAACAGGAAAATCATAATGGTATTGGACTTATACTAAAGGTGGGGAACTATACCAAACCTTTTTATTTTATTTTATTTTTTTACTGGATATCGAATCCAGGGATACTTAACCCCTGAGCCACATCCCCAGCCCTTTTTTTATATTTTATATTGAGACAGGGTCTTGCTAAGTTGCTTAGGGCCTTGCTGAGTTGCTGAGGCTGGCTTTGAACTCTCGATCCTCCTGCCTCAGCCTCCCAAGCTGCTGGGATTACAGGCATGTGCCACCAGGCCTGGTTGCCAAGTCTTTTATATGAATCATCCAATTGAGTTTCACAGCACAACTATAAGACAGACACTATTATCATCCTCATTCAAGCTGAAGAACCTGAAGCTCCAAGTGAAGGGGAAATAACATGCCCAGGGTCACATAGTTTATAAATAACAGAACTGGAATTTGAACCCAGATCTGACACTCTAGAGCCTACACCCTTCACCAGCATGGTGCTAAAAGTAATGTGAGGAAAAAAAGGAATGTTGTGGAACAGAGTTTCTGTGGTGCTCAAGGTGCTGTGCTGTGTTAGGGACAGAGACATTAACTGATGCAGGTGGCAACCCGTAGATTAAGAAAGTGACCTTTAACCTCATATCTTTGCTACCTTGTCAAGGCAAAAAATCAAAATATGTTGTAGTGAAGCGACATGTTTTTGGCTTCCCTAAAGGTAAGTGCCAGATTTCCTTGACCCTCTTTCCTACTCTCTACAAAACCTGAAACCTGAAAAGAAAAGGAGAAATCCTGACAAGAAAAGAATACAGAGTGCTGTCCTTAATCCCCCGTATTGCCCCCACAGGTGTAAAGCCCCACGGTAAATACAGCAAACATGTGGAGATCACAGGGACCATTCTCCTAGCCAGCATTCTTTCTGTGACAGAAACAACGAAAATCCTGGAAAGCCAAAACACCAGTTGTGTTCTTTTAAACTCTTCTTATTGCTAGCTTCACTACCCAGCTGTAATCTATTCAATCTGAAACTTGTTACTAGGTCAACAGATAACACACCTTTAATTTATTTGCTCAAACACTTGGCTTCCAAAAACCTTATTATTATTTATTTACACGCCATTGTTAAGAGACAATGGCTGCACTGTGCGATAGGAGCATTAGCCACAAATGGATCTATGTTATCAAGGTTTGAGGACTGGTCGTTCCTTATTATTTGTTGTAGGTTCATTTTCTCCCATCCATCCAACCTCAGACTAGCTGATCTAGGCCAAGTGAAGCCAGGTAACAGGCTGAAGTTCTGCATGTTAGGCTAGTACACCAGTTCTCTGGGAGAAAAGAAAAAGCATATAATTGTAGCATTTGCCAATTTCCATGGTGTAAATACACCCACTATGGCCAATTTCAAGCTACCCCTGAGATCTCACTGAATGTGAAGGTGGGAAAGATATTAACAATAATTGTCAAGAACCAGCACAAGCCAAGCAAGCTCAAGCACATCACCACCCTGTGTATGGAAAAGAGGAGTGGTTCTTTGACTGACATCACACACCGTATATTATTTTGTGCTGTGACTATTTTATTATACCTGTAATTTTATTTTAAGATGGTTCAATAATAATAGAGGGAATAAATACATCTTAATAAATGTTACAGAAATGGAAAGAAAAAAGGGGAGAGTGGTTAACCAAGTGAAACTTTATCCATATAACAGGCTACTGGGCAGTTGTTAAAGATGCTGATGTGGATCTATATTTCTTTATCTATAAATACTGTTTGTAGAAATAAGTAGATGTGTATTAACATGGAGAAAACCTTCAATATACTATTATCAAAACTTCTGTAAAGTTTCCGATCAATATTGGTATGGTCTCACTGTAATATTTAAAAAGGTGTGTGTATAGTCACAAGCATAGAAAAAAAGTATTCAATCATATATACCAAATTACTAATAATAGTTATCTATGGGTGGTAAAATTATGTGCAAATTCTACTTTTCCTTTTAAAATTTTTCTAGGTCACAATTTCTTTATGATAGTCACTTCTATGTTACTTCTATATTTGTACATATGTAACTATGTGTACATACGATACATATATATCATCTCTCATTATCCATGGATTAACCATCTGTGGATCCAATCAACTGCTGGTTGAAAATATTTTAGATAAAAACCGTATCTGTACTGGGTATGTACAGACTTTTTTCTTGTCATTCTTCCCTAAACAATACAATTTAACAACTATTCACACAACATTTATACTGTATTAGATATTATAAGTAAGGAAGAAATGATTTAAAGCATACAGGCAGAAATGCATAGGTTCTATGCAAATACTGCACCATCTTATATAAAGAACAGGACCTGTACTCCCAGCAATTGGGGAGGTTGAGGCAGGAGGATCACAAGTTTAATGCCAGCCTTGGAAACAGTGAGAAACTGTCTCAATTTTTAAAAAAAAGCAGATGACTGGGGATATGGCTCAGTGGTAGAGCACTCCTAGGATCAATTTCAAATCCTCCAAAAAAAAAAAAAAAAAAACTAAACCCTGAAGTTACAAAGGGGCATTTTTTTGTGTTTATTTAATTTTATAAAATAGGAACTTGAATACCTGGTTATTCCATGAGTCTTCTTCCATTCCTTTATCCCCCTTCTCCAGGTAGATGGGGCTGGGCTAGGACCCAAACAAACCAGTAGCACAATTACCCATCTCATGAACCTTACCCACCTTTCCTGAGTGCCACACAAGAAAGGGAGGTCACTTGTCCAATATTCCAGAGCCATATGAGTGACAGTGCCCTGCCCATAGAATTGGTCTGGCTGTTCAGGCCTCATTGACAGCACTTCGCCAGTCATTCTACCTCAGCCCTACACAAATGAGGGACAACAGAGGCAAACTGAGTTTGGAAGTTTTGCTACCAGGTAGATCTGAGTTCTATAATCTAAATCATGGCATCCACATCAATTCCCTGCCAGTGTCTTCTGAGAAATATGGGTCTCACTCCTCTATTTAGTTTCTTAGACTAACAAGTGGACACTATTGTCCTTCAATTACAACGTGATTTAAATAGACTTGTAAGCCAATTCATGGTATAATTGAAAGGCAATAGTGTTCACCAGTTAGTCTAAGAAACCAACCATCATAAATAATAGTGCTTCTATGGGAAAACATGCTCCAGTCTCCAACTGACTTACATGCTAATGCCTGCAACATGACATGATTCATTTGTAAATTGAGGACTGCCAATTGGGGACCAGGTGGTCTGATCTAAACAGATCAGAGCCTTATGCTTCTCATATGGAAATGTCTTTACAGATGTGCTATTGTGATCAATGAATAATTTTAAAGCATTTGGGAAATGTTAATTATTGATCCTTGCTTGCCTGACCAAAGGGTCTAAAATACTACACATATTCAGTCTGGTCTATGCATTACCAAATAACTGTGCTGGTTGTCTTTTTTCTCTGCCTGGCTGTTTTCAAACCATTATAGTTTCAGGATTGATTCAAGGAAAGTTCAGATAAAATCAGGGATCAATGATTATCACTCAGAGCACACATCTAAAGAATACAATTGCATTTAAAGAGGAATGCAGCTTCCTCTTTCTCAAGCAACAGAAGTGACTGGGGTATGGCTTTCTAGTTGTAATCTCCCTTCTGCAATGCCATTTCCTGTACCTGGTCATTACTGGACCACCCGTCCTCAGCTTTCCTTCAAAAGACTCCAAAAACCATTTCTTTAGGAGGTTTCCCTGAGAATAATAACTAACAATTAACTGTTCTGTTTGGGTGGGGAAGGAGTGTTATTCTAATTTATGCTTCAAATTGTGCTATTGAATATAAAAACTCTAACGTGTTCATGGTAAATAATGGCCACTCTCCATTAGAGATTCTGCAGATTCTGTTTCCAGACCAAGGGGACCACGAGCCCCCAAACTAAGTCAGAAGATAGTGCTAAGCTGCATATTGCAGCCCAGTGCAGTGGCATGCGTGCAGATCCAGCTACTCTGGAGGCCAAGGCAAGGAGATCACTTGAGCCCAGGGATTCAAGACCAACCTTGGCAATGTGGCAAAAACCTGACTCCAAAACAAACAAACAAAGCTGCACAGTGTGAAACCAAGACTTCTAGCCTAGGAATCAGAAAGCCTGGGGACTAGTCTTGCCTCTGCAGCTAAACAGCTATGTCTCACTCCTCTGAGCCTCAGTCAATATCCTCATCCAGAAAATTGGCAGCTTTCAAACCCAAATCACCAGGAAAGGCTGGAGCCTGCACATCCTGGAAGTAATCTAAGGGGAAGGCCATCTGGTCAACGAGATTATCCATCAAGAGGCTCATCCTCCCACCTGAGGGCAGGCCAGCAGATTCGCTCTCTTGCAGGAAGAGTCATCAGAAGTTCACAGTTCCTTTTTATCCTGGATCAGGTGACAAAGGGGCCAGCTGAGAAAGTGCAGTCACTTCTTGAAGGGAGCGATGCCCAGAGGGTGCTAACAGGCTAAGCTCAGAGGTAAAGTGGAAAACCAAGAAGAGATCTTGCCCCCATTTTGCAAAAGACCAAACTCCTGGTCTTTTCCCACCTGGAACGGGGGTGGGTGGAAATGGAATCCTTTGTATTGTTTTTTTCTTCTTGTTTCGGGTTGGGTCAGAAGAGAGTGAATCTCTGGATTATTTCCAAACTTTGAGGGAATGACTTTGTGGTGATTTCTGTTTTTTTCTGTCTCTCTCCCTGATCAAGTTATGTTCCTTGAGGAACACAGAAATGCTTTCTAAATAAATGCTGAGTGACACAGGTCTGGCACAATGTTTAAAACTTGACCTAAGCAGAATATAAAAATAGCATAAAAGTTAACAAGTTGCCTTCCGTCCTTTCTGGAATGAAAAAGAGAACAAAATAATGAAATTGATGAGATGAATTTCTTTGCTAGTTTCTGGATTCATAAAATTTAAGGTCCCTAAACTGATAGTATCCTTTGAGTTCTAGAAACCCAAGGTATCTCTTACTCCAATTAACCCATACCACATACTTATAAGTAACCTGTGAAAGTATGACCCTTTTAAGTTATTTCTATATGAAGTTAGTCATTTATGGAAGGAGGTCAGCAGATTGGCTGAGAACTTAAAACTTGAGTTAGAGACTAGAACTAGCCGGAGTCCAATAGGGAATCAAGAGCCAACCTCAGTGCCTGGCCCATGTAGACCTTTAACGAATACCTGCTGCTGCTGCTGCTGCTGCTGCTCTCATTATTAATTACTTCTTTCATAAAATAATCCCCAAATCCTCTTTACATTAAAAGCAGTTCAAGGAACACTCATAAACGTTTTGTTCCTGGCTGAAGCTGTGGAGTATTCTGGACTAATCACCTTTATAGACCTGTAGTTTTTCCTAATAGCGCAAAAGAAATCCAAACATATGCCTGGTAAGCTCTTGTGATTCTTCCTAATTGCTGCCTGGCTCTCTGTCACAGCTGGAGGACACACTGTTCCAAGATTCCCTCTGCTGCTGTATGGTTAATCACAATATGGACTCGTCAAACTCAGAGGATATACAAAAGCATAACCCTCTTTATGCACCATTCTGACATTATTTGGAAAAGACTAACTAATAGAGATTCTGCTGGAATACACTCCTTCCAGTCAGTTGCCCATTATTAACAGGCTTATTTCAATTGAGATGTATGCTAAGAATGATTGCTACTTGATCTGATGGTTTCATGTCTCAGGGAAATAGGAGTTTTTCACTAGGCTTCCCAGATTTAGCAAACCAAAGTACAGGGTGCCAGTTAAATCTGAATCGCTGATAAACAGCAAATGCTTTTTTAAAAAGTATAAGTGGGTCCCAAATACTGCATGGGACAAACTTATGCTAAAAAATTATTTGATGTTGATCGGAAATTCAAATTTAAATGAGCATCCTATATTTTATCAGGCAACTGTATTTTTCATACAACTACTATATTCATCTTGGAACATTCCAAATATATAAATGTGATGACATTTACTAAAGTATAACAATTTAGCACTATTTTTCATCACAAATGTCAACTAGTTACTTTTTTAAAGATGTGGCAAGATTTGACTCCTTGTCGTAATAAATTTTAACCAGGTTTCTATAAGCCCATGTAATATGGCTTTTACTAGTAGGCAGAATTGCATCAACAAACCACCAGAAATCACAGAAGGAATGTACGGTTAAGTATAAACTCAGGGCAGGCCACTTGGAAATGAAACATGGTAGAAACCAGAGCTCCAAGCCATTCCATTGAGGAAGGCTTCTGCCAGTTCACAAAGGTCATATTTACCTGTAGCTAGTGGCATTTCCCTTTTCCTAGATAAGATACAACAAAGGGAAGTGTTTGGTTCCAGGTGAGCAGGGAAGGGTATAAGAAGTAAGAAGATAACAGTGTTTGGTTCAGGTGGGAATGTATCAGGCAAACTGTTCACTGTTACACACTCAAAAGGCTACTAAGTGGCCATAATGCTACTATTATCACCCATTAAAACCCCAGTCCTATTTCATTCAGATTTATGTGTGGAAAATTCTGACTGCACAGCACCATTGCTTTTTCCCTGTCCAGAGAGGGGGTGCAGTGAAGTTGGCATTTATATTTTATGTTGACAAGAACTAGGGAGACTCAACAGCATGTCCTGGCTGTGTCCCTAATGAACTCTCTAGCTGAGATTCCACAAGGGAGGAATTCGAGTGGGCATCAGCCTCTGATGTACCCTGTTCTTTCTTAAAAATCAGACAGGCAACAGCTTTGCTGCAGCATATGAAAAGAAAACACAAACTACAGGCATAACTCCCTTCCCACAATCGCTGTGCTCTTGGAGAAAACAGATAAGTGTTTGTTAATCAAATCATTGTAAAATAAGCAGACTGCTTTTTAAAAGTGCTGCCATGGAGTTACTCAAACCTAGATTCTGAGATCTGTTGTCTGGATACATCTGACTAAAATGCTGTACTGAAAAGGGATTTGAGCCTTTTAACATCTTCCCACTTTTTTGGTCAAGGAGGGCGGACAGGAAGATGAGCTAGGTAAGTAAATACTAATAAAGGTCTTCAAACATCTTATCTGAATAGGCTCCATTTTTTTCTTACACAGCACTCCTTAAAGTCCCAAAGTGTGTTTTTTGAAGTAATCTGAACGTATTCCTAACTGCAGTCACCTGTTTACCAAATTATTTAGGCTGTGAAGTATCAACCTTCTATCCCTGCTGTACATAACTTTAACTCCTTTGTCCCATTCCCTTGAGGTGGAAGCCATGGTGTCCTTTGGCTTGGACATTTTCCAACAACATGCACCCATGGGAGAAGCAATGCATGTATGTTTGGGAAAGAATAGGATCTGGAGCCAAAAAACCCTAGATTTTTGTCCTGGCTTTGTGACTAACTGGCTCTGTAATCAGGGACAGGTTACTATTCTCTTTTGGACTCAATAGCCTTGCTGGTAAAATGGATTGTTCAAATTCAATGAGAAAATGAAATGTGGAAGTGATTTGCAAATGGTAAAGCATTATAAAAATATTATTGATTGTTCTTATTATAGGACTCAAAATGGAATTCCCACCTTGTGCTAACAGGGTGGGAACAGGGCAAAGGTGGCCTTTGAAGAGGCTCCTGTGGTGTGTGGAAGGCCATGGTCTGGAATGTTAAGCATCATTCTGGCTTTAAGACTGAAGGACTGACCCCGCAACCCTTATTTACATGCATCCCCTCAATGACTTTTCATGAGTCTAACTAGAAAGTCAGCTCCTTTTTGCACAGAGCTCCTTCCTGAGGAGTCGAACCTCCCCCCCCCCCATCTTCTGACAAAGGATGCATCTTTCCCAAGAGGGGACTGGGAAACACAGGCAGCCTGTTCAATTTCATGTAGCCTACATCTTAACTGCCGCCAGATCCCACTGGCCAAGCATTTGAGGCCATTGATGGCCCATGCCAATTTCAAAAACACAATGTTATAAACCATGTAAAAGTGGTTGAAATAGCTGAAAATCACCACCACACACCTAGGAAATGAGTTTAAACATCATGGTTATAGGCAAAATAGAGGATATAGTACGCAGTGTTGCTTTTGAGGTATAATAACTTAATAGCCAAAGCTAAAAGGTGAAAGTCACTCAGTACAAAAGTGTAGTGCATAATTAGGAGGTGGTTGTCAGATTAAACCTGAATATAATGTAGAGCTGGAAGTTTGTTATTTTTAAGGTAGAATTACCAGTGTGAAGGTACTTATACATGTCTATCATTCCTTGTATATTCCTAGATATAGAAAGCAAAGAGCTAATTCCGTTTTTTAAATATGGTGCTTGGGATACAACCCAGGGCCTTACACATGCTAGGCAAGTAAACTACCACTAAACTGCACTCCTGGCCTGAGAAAATTCCTTTTATAGTCTCAAGAACTTGGTTAAGTGGAAGGTTTATAAGTTGTTCCTCCTATTCAGATACTTATAGGTGCTTGAAATAAGAGGGAAAGAAGGTCTAACTGGCCATGGGAGGTATACAATGAGGACATTTTTTAGATGATGTAATTCAACTGACATCGATCGTAGACATGTTCCTATCTAGACTCAAGACAAGGCAATTAAAACTATGATATATGTTATACAACAACTGCTACAATTGCACCTGTGGACAAATGGCAGTTTTGGAGTAATACTTGATTTGGCCTCTTAAATTTGATTTTTGTCTCGAGAAAGACTAAGAAACTCGAAGGCATGCAACTGATTGTGCTTCTATAGTTACCAGTTGCTTCACTAATGCCTGTGGACTCTACCTAGTCTCCCCCTTCACTTCCTTTCCTGGGTATTGCTCCTCCCTCTTCCTTCTTCCTGGTTATAAGTGTGGCTAATGGCAGCCATGTTTGTACAACCTAACTCTCCCTGTTCCTTGACCACAGTTGACTGATCCAGGGGTAGGCAGCTGCCCATGAATTTGGAATTGGGACTAAGAGCAACTTGGTCTTACTTTGGGTAGCTGGGCCTATATACTCTGAATGCAGGCACTAGGAACAGCCATCTGTTGTCATGGAGACTACAGGGCAGAGAAAGAAAAATCAAGCTGATGTGTAGAAAGGGCAGAGACAAGAAGTAAAACAAAATTCCTGACCACTAACCCAGCATCTAGTCCCAGGTCATTCCTGAAATCTGGCTGCATCATTCCCCTGGGCTTCTTGGGAACCCTAGAGTCTATAGAGAAAATTCCTTTTTGCCTACTTATAACCAAAAGAGTCCATATGGCTGCACAAACTTTAACATTATTTGCTTTTAAAAGAGATATACTCACCCTGAAGCAAAAAGAATTTGCACTTAAGGGTCCACCTAGATGGGAAGGATCTAAGCATGCAGTAGCATCTATCATATACTTTAGTGGTAGGTGCTCATATGTTTACTGAATGATTGTTTGAATGAGTAGAGGCATGTGTATTCCACATAACCTGGCTTGAGCTGTAGCTGAGATTCAGAAAATACTTAGTTCCCATGAGCTTATGACTATACATTTTTTAGGAACTTTTCTCCCATTAACCCACTTATTTTGAAGCTGGTTGAAAGGCAGGATTGTATAGTGGTCAGAAACAATGGCAATGGAGTCAAACAGACTGATTCCAATCATGGCCCCACCCTCAGTTCTCTCAAGGCCTCAGGTATCTCCTCTGTAAAATGGGGATAATAACAGTCCAAACTACAAATATTTTAGGGATTATAGGAGATAATCCATGAACCACACATGGTATACAGTAAGTATTCAGTAAATGTTAATGATCATTAAGATGATTTGGGCACAACTTAAAAAATAAGAACACATTCAAATTTCACTTAGTATACTCCATTTGATGAGCTGCTCTTATTATCATTCCAACTCTTCTTTTTGACTCCTTCCCAGCTATAGGCTGCAGGGCAGCTTGGTGGCAAACTTCCTCTGGGATATACTCTGGGTACCAGTACCTCTGCCTCATCTAGTGAGAGTCCCCTGAGGACTCCCAAACACCATGACCTTCTTGCCCATCCCCCATCAAATGTTCAGGTTTTAAAATTTCTGTGACCCAAACATGTGATACCAAGAGAACAGATGCTACTCAGGGTGAGGTTTTCTCCCATCATAGGATTTTCTGTCATTCTGCAAATCTACTTGAAATGGAGGAACTTTGGACTGTGTAGAAGGAAATGAGGGAAGCAGAGAAGGAGGGGGCAGGGGGATGGAAAGATGGTGGACTGAGACAGACATCATTACCCTATGTACATGTATGATTACACAAACGGTGTGACTCTACATTGTGTTCAACCACAGAAATGAAAAGTTGTACTCCATTTGTGTTCAATGACTCAAAATGCATTCTGCTGTCATGTGTAACTAAATAGAACAAACAATAAAAATAAAATAAATAAAATGGTCTTATAGTCTTAGTTATAATGATCCATATTAAATTGTTCATGTCCAAAATGAGACATCCTGGGTTTGAGATCCTGAGGTAAAGATGAAAACATGGATCATCATGAAAAGTGAATTGTGGGGCTGGAGATGTAGCTCAGTGATACAGTGATGCAAGGCCCTGGGTTCCATCTCTAGCACTGCCAAAAAGAAAAAAAAAAAAAGAAAGAGATGAATTATGGGTACCTGAGGACTCATTATATTGATCTACTTTTTTTGCGGGAGGTACTGGGGATTGAACCCAGGGGCACTCCACCACTGAGCCACATCCCCAGCCCTATTTTGTAGTTTATTTAGAACTCAGGATCGTCCTGCCTCAGCCTCCCAAGCTGCTGGGGTTACAGGCATGCACCACTGCGCCTGGCTGATCTACTTTTTTATGTGTCAGAAATTGTCCATAATAAAAAGCTGTGCCCTGAAATGTTCTCAAGGACCCACGAGCCCTTCCTTCTGACACTTATTCAGCTTGGGCTGTAATTTTATTCATAGAGTATAGTTTTTCTTTTCTTACATCTGTTGCTCCAGGCACAGGCTTGAAATCATAAACTGCTTCTGAAAGAAGCAGTAGGTCAGCATCCTGCCCACACAGATGGTGACAGTTGAACACAATTTAGATACTACTTTTGAAAAGATTTAAATTGGTGTCATTCCTGTTTTGCTACTAATGAATAAAATAGGTAAGAAGTCCTGGGAGAAATTCTCTCTTTATTGGGAACTTTGGCTGATAATATTGTTTTCAACCAAAATGGTAAAATGTGTGCCACTCCCTGATAGAGGTGTAATGAGTTAGCAAATACCTTTTAAAAGACACATGTAACCACAGCTAAATCAACAGCTACATGAAAAACTGTCTCCACCTTGGATCACAGAGGGGTTTTTGTTCATTCTTTGTAGTCAATCACCAAATGTATCATAGCAACAGTAATGGGATGCTCCTAACAAGAGCCTCCTCTCAACATTTAGCCTTGGTTGCAAGCTCCACAGAAGGTTCTTGCCATGGCATTGCTGATGACAGTGGCCATCAGTTATGTGGTCTTAAATAATCAAGGACCATGGTAGGGCATCGGGAAGTGGCTGCCACTCTCTGATGGGGCCAGTCATTCAGGAAAAGAGGATAAATAAGAAGAAAATAATTATAGTCTGTACCGTGATCATTGCCCTTATATGACCATCAGTGCTGATCATCTGTCTTCAAGGCCCAGTGGAATTGGGAATTGGTTTTCCTGTGCTGTCCTTTTCATACAAAGACTCAGGCTTTAAGCTGTGTTGCCATTAGTGGAGTCCATGGCCACACTTCCTTCTTCTCACCCCCCTTGGAACAGACACATGGTAGAAAGCCAGCTGGTAGGGTTAGGGAAGCAGGGTGGGGCCAAAGAAGGGAGCAAAGCTAACTGCTCCCCATGGGGATGCAGCCCTGACCTTGGCCTCATTAGCTCTGGGTTCTGACTGAGCTAAACCAGCACAGATGGCTTTAGGAATAAGGTGAAGCCCCACTTCAGGGAAAACTGGAGAAATGAATTAACAGCTTGCTAGCCTTAAAGTGATGGGGAGGTATGGGAGGGAAGATGTTCTAGTGGATTTTCATAGTGAAAACATCAAAGGACCTTACAAGTTGCATATGTTTTACTATTTACTATTACTATTATTTTCAGCTAATGGTGATGAAATCTGGTTTGTTTTCTCCAAAGAGAAACAAGTTTTGGGTTTCCAAAAATGAAGTTTTGCTTTGACCCAATACATTTGTCAAGGGGAGAGAAGAGACAAAACATTCATGGACTACCTAGTATGCTATATAACCTACAGCATTTCCTTCTCACCGAATGCCACACCCAGCTAGGTAATGTTATTATCACCAGCCCTGACAACTGTGGCTTGAGGATGCTAACTAATTTGCCCAAAGTCATACATCTAATAAACAGTAAAGGATGGGTTTGAATTCCAGCCTGTTGGTCCCTGCAGTCCCCTAGCTTTGCACAATGCCACACGGCTTTCTATTCAGAGCTGTACTAAGCAATTACAAAAGTATTTTCTAAGAACATCTATGAGGTTTAAAAATGAGTTAACACTCCTAATCAAATTATGACATTAGAAAAGATGCTCTGGAGCACTTGATTTGCAACAACTTACTGTGTCTTCTGGCAGCCCCAAAAGTTACATCAGTGACAATCTTCAGCAAAATGGCTCCTAAGTTTATTAGGCTGCTTTTTTCAAGGAGAATATCTGAAACACATTTTTGTCGTCAGGGGAAATAAAATAAATAAAACCCATTTGACACTTAATAGTTGGAGCAATATGGCGCACCATTTCCTGTGACCCTATGCAAGTGAAGTTCAGTAACCTAATTAACAGCTAGTGCTACTCTGATGTTGGAGGGCAGAGTAGCCTAGTGGCTGCCAGGGTGGGTTCAGCAAAAGACAGATCAACACTTGTGTGAGATAACACACAGGGGGCAGTAATAGTTCAGTACACAGTGGCTACTGTTATGCCATATTATTGTGCTTCTCTTTTATTCTCCCTTTGCCCTCCCATGGGTAACCCCCCCCCAGTATTTCACACCAGGGTGTCTTAACATTTGGGGCTGGATAATTCTTGCTTTCAGGGGCTCTCCTATGCATCATGGAGATTAGCAGCAGGACTAGGACTAGGATGAGGCAAGTGAGGTGTGTGAGGCAACTGACTTGGGCACAAAATTTAAAGCTCAGTAATCAAGACAAATACTATCTTGTATTCTAAAAAATCAAAATGAATGCTAAAAAATCCATGAGGAACCAAATACAAAATTGTAAATAAAGGAAGAATCGGTGTTCCTGATTTTTCCTTTTGGCTCAGACTCCAAAATGACCCAGGAGGCACTTTTTCTGATCCTCTCACTGCCCTGGTGAGCAGCATCCCTAACCTCTACTTGCTAGATGCCAGTAGCATTCCTCACCCCCAGTTCTGATCACCAAACATACTCTGGACAGTTCCAAACATCTGCTGGGGAGGGGGAGGAATCACCCTCCCAGTCAAGAACTACTGCTATAGGAATATAGCACTAAGGACCTCCCCATAAAAAATAACATGAAAGGATAGAGGCTGGGAGTGTAGCTCAGTGGTAGCATGCAAGAGACCCTGGATTTATTGCCCATATGATGATGGATAATATGTAATCCCATCAACTCAGAAGGCTGAGGCAGGAGGATCACAAGTTCAAAGTCAGTCTCAGCAACTTAGCAAGGGCCTAAGCAACTCAGTGAGACCCTGTCTCAAAATAAAATACAAAAAAGGGTTGGGGATGTGGCTCAGTGGTTAAGCACCCCTGAGTTCAATCCCTGGTACCAAAATAAATAAATAAATAAGTTGACTAAGTAGTCTGAAAGCCCACCAAGCATGCATCACACAAACTTGGGTTCAAATCTGAAGTGTAAGACTTGATATATGTGTAACCTTATGTGCTTCAGCTTCACCATTGATAAAGCAGAGATGGTAATCCAATCTACCTCATAGAGTTACAAAGATTCATAATTGATTTATGTAAATCATTTGGGACAGTACATAATATATGGCAAGATCTCAAAAACAATAGTATTATTATTGGGAAGTAACCAATGGCAAGGTACACTTCTCCCTTCAGCTCTGTGCCAGAATGACAGGACTGCTCATTTTTTCAGAGCAAGGAGAGACTGGTGCTGTAAGAAGGAAGTGTGTGATGTTTCCAAGGGCTTAATCTATGGGTATACAAGTGTAGGTGATTACTCTCCTTTCAGAAGGAAATACTGTTTGTTTGATGGTTAAGTATCTGAGGATGCAAGTCTTAGCGTGTCTCATTGTCAAGCTTAGAGCTCTGACAAACTTGACTGCAATTCCAAGAAAATGTTGTTAAGGCTGAGAAGTTCAACCCACCAACTTGGTCTTTACACCATACTTTATCCAATAATCCAGAAAATGTACAAATACAAGAAACAAGTAGAATTCAACAGCATCACAAATCTTATTTTAAGCATACCATGGAAAGCTAATCTGAATTTCATCTGAATGCAGACTAAATGAAAACACCAAAGATGTCACTTGAACATGTTTAAAACCTTGAGTACCTATTTCAAGGAAAATCATATATGGTTGGTTTGCTTTCAACTTATTTTAGTTTTCCTTAAGGTTTTGAATGTGGCAAATAAATGCTTCTTGGCATCCAAAGTCATGGTTTAGATTTTTAACAGCTTTTTTGAGATATATAATTCAGATACCATACAATTTGCCCATTTAAAATGCACAATTCAGTGGCCTTTAGTGTATTCACAGTCATGCATCCATTACCACTATCAATTTTAGAACATTTTCAGTACCACAAGAAAGAAATTCCACTCCCTTAGCCATTACTCACCACCACCACCATTACCTTCCCCTTCCCCCAGCTCCTGGCAAATGCTTATTTACTATCTATCTCTATGGATTCACCTATTCTAGGCATTTCATATGCACATGCCCTTTGGTGTCTAGACATTTGGACTTAGCATGACATTTTGAAGGTTCAGCCACATTGTAAGATGTATCAGTATTTCATTCATTTGAATTGTTTTCCCCTTTTGTCCATCCTGAACAATGTTACATAAACATGGGTGTTTAAGTTTTTGTGTGAAAACACACACACACACACACACACACACACACACACACACACGGAATTGAATCCAGGGGTGCTTTTCCACTGAGCTACATCCCCAGCCCTTTTTATTTTTTATTTTGATATAGGGTCTCACTAAGTTGCTGAGACTGACCTTGTACTTGTGATCCTCCTGTCTAAGCCTCCCTAGTCACTGGGATTACAGGTGTATGCCACCACACCCAGCCATGTTTTCAGTTCTCTTAAGTATACACCCAGGAGGGAAAATGCTGAGTCATAGGGTAACACAATGCTTAGCACTCTGAAGAACTGCCAGACAGATTTCCAAAGTGGCTGTACCATTTTACATCCCCCTTAGCCAAGTAAGGGGGACCCAATTTCTCCAAATATTGGCCAACACTTCCTATTATCTGACTTTTTCATAATAGCCCACCCAGTAAATATGCAGTAATCTCTCATTGTGGTTGATTTGCATTTCTCTTATGATGTCGAGCCTTCTTTCCTGTGCATATTAGCCATCTGTATATCTTCTTTAGTGAGGTGTGGAAAGCATTATATGGTAGGTGGGACTGTCTGGAATGGAAATAGGAACTCTGATAAAGCATATCATAAATCTCCTCCAAGCCCTCCCACCATGTTACTGAACAAATTAGCTTGGTCTACAGGAAAAAGAGAACCATTCTTCTAATGGCAACAAAAATTACTCTATTTCTGTGTCCTTAACTGAAGGTTAACAGAAACTAGCTAACTGGGAAAGACATTTTTACCATGAAGAACAATTTACCTGTCTCTAAGCTTCAAAGTTCCAGAACGTCTTATTGAAACCCTGACCCTAGCAGTACATGTATGATCACTGGCAAGTCCACTCTGCACCTCAGGATAACAGCAATGGTCTAACTTGAATGTGTTCTTTATCTTTCTATTTCTCAACTGAAATTCACTGTGCTTCTGGTTGAGCCTGTGGACATTTTTCTACCATGTTTACAAAAAATGCTTGTGTTTCTCTTCTCTAAAAATAAACTCTTATCATAAGAATAACAAGAATATACAGTCCATCTATACTGGATGACCACATCAGAGTCTAACATTTGATTCATTTCTGAGAATTTGCAGTACTACAATTAAGGTCTTAGGGTTGAGATGACTAGCCATCTGTGGGAGAATTCTGGATAGCCTGATAATTCAGACATTTGGAAATACTTGTTCAGCAGTCTGTGACAAATAGGAAAGGCAAAGGAAAACGGAGCTCCAAGAGTCATTCATCTAAATTAATTAACCCTGTGACATTGTCATAGAATTTTAGCCCCACTGCAGAACCCAAATGAATACAATGCTTCAGGTAGGTAAGCTTTTTTTGTTGTGGGATGTTTATTTACAATGAACTGTGGAAGAGGGTTAATCTAATGGGATGCAGGACTGCATTGGATGGTGAAATGCTTTGTAACCAACGTCCATTTGAGGTATCAATTAACTTTTAATTCTTGGAGGGAAACAAAAGCAGCCTTGCACAAAGACTAAATTGGGGGTGGTATAAGGGGCACAGAGCTCATGGAACCTTAGGCCTGCTACCTTTTTGTAGCGGGGAAAGGCCTCCTTATCTAACACAAAGGGTTGAAGAGTAGGGAGGGAGAAGGGTGAATTGGTGTGTGGCCTGTTAACTCAATGATGTTTCTAAAGTCTGAATGGAAGAGTCAAAGCCACCCAAGTCACAACAGCGCTAAGTCAACAGCTCGGCTGAGATGGCCTGACCTGAATGGAAATGCAAATGGTCCAGTCCAATAACTGCTTAGGGATGTCACTTGGTCCACCAGCTCTTGCCTCCCTGGAACCTTTTTAGCTGTACACAGAATGGCAAATCACCTTACTAGGGCCTGTATCCAAACTCCAGGGAAAACCCAAAACATGCTGATCCAAATCAAGAGGGAAAAAAAAATGGGGTTGCAATGCCCAACACAGAAAGAATTTTTACATTGTTCACCGTTTCCTAAAGGGTCCTCTTGGGCCACCATCCATGTGATTTTGAGAAAACACCAGCTGTAGTCCTACAGAAGCAGCTCACGTTCAACAGGAAAGAAACTTCTTCCCATGAATTACTGTTGTGGACATGTCCAGCTTCCGACCACCAGACAACCCAGGAGTACACAATAAGTTTGTTTTCCAAAGGGGGAGCTACCTCATGCTTTTCTTCAAATTCAATCAAAACATACACGTTCTAAAGAGAAACACGTTCATTCGAAACCCCTTTGCATGAGCAGCTGTCCAGGCTGGGCCTGGCCGAAGAGCTGAATGGTATTCATCTCCGCACTCCAACTAGCAAAAGCTTGGCTTTGTTCGCCCCACTAGCCGCAGCAGTCAGACTATGTCAATTGGACTAGGAGCCTTAATGATCCTAGGCAGGTGTCCTCAGAAACTGCCCAGGTGAGGGGGTCAGCCTGTGTGCCATGACTCACTCACTTGTCCTCAGTTTACAAAGCCTGTCCCCATTAATTACTGCCATTAGTGCATTCACACACACGAGTGAAAGGAGTCTGCTCAAGCCTCCTTGGGTCCTTTGCTACTACTTAAGAGCTCTGTCGACAACCAAGAGCCACTGTTTTCAAAAGGAGGAGGGAGGTGAAGGACTCTCCAGAAAGTCTACAAATGAAATTATAATAATATGAAAGAAATAAGCAGCTGCTAAGGCCTAATAAAGAAGCTGCTGGAAGCACAAAGATGGCCCCTTGGCAAATGTTCATCAGGGCTAAAAGATTTCTATTCTCAAGTTCCCCAAAGGTAAGATGAAGGTTATGTTCTTGCCCTTAATGAATTTAAAAGCATCATTGCACGAGACAAGCCAAAAGGACAGAGAATAATAATAATCACCCCTTATGTTTCCTTCGTGGTTTCACATTCTCAAAGCCCCAGCTCTCATATTGTCTCATTTTATCCCCCACAACCCAGTGAGGAAGGCAAGGTGAGTAACAGCGCCACATGACAGATGAGAAAAGTAAGTTCAGAGAGGTTAAGGGCCTTGCCCATTCACACGACTAATCAGTGTCAGGGCCAGAGCCCAGGTGCACATGCAAATGGAGCTGATGCCCCAGCCACAATCAGAGTCACAGAGGTGGTCCCACAAGCCCCAGGGGAGTACAGGTGGCTGCCACCTAGGTAAAGCAGCACAAGCTTTTTCAGGGAGGAAATTGCCTTTTGAAGGCCTGGAAGGAAGAGTGAGCTCTTTTGTCCTAAGAGCTCACCACTGGCATGGGAACCCAATTGGTGATGCTCTGTTTACTTTAGCTAGATGGGAATTAAGTGTTTTTCTAAAAAGGCATTGCAGGACCCTGGAGTTTTTCGTGAATGGAGAGCTTCTGCCTGATACCATTTCCTGAACTCTCTCAAGTCTCACTTAGATTCTTCTCAGGGAGTAACCAGTTTTCACCTCTATGCTGACTTCAGGGTCCATTTGGATATGCATTATTTTATTATAACATCTTGTTTCAAAATGAATTCCAGGAGGCCGAATTATCGTGCAGGCAATCTTGCCTAATGTGGGATTATTTTTCATCATGATGTAGTCTGCCCAGCAGGCACTGAAAAGAAACAGCTGCCTTTCTAACCTGGTGATCAAGAATCAGTCAGTCTCTAGGTTCAAATCCCAGCTGAGTCAACTGCTGTCTATATTCCCTGGGAGCAATGACTTAAATCTCTCTGAACCTCAGTTAGTTGCCTGATCTCATAATAGGAGATAATATGAAGATTAAATTAGATAAGACTGGGGGAATAGCTCAGTGATAGAGTGCTTGCCTAGCATGCATGAGGCACCACACACACAAATTACATATCCCACAAAAACCACCCAGTCTAGTGTCTTCTGCACGAGGTGTGCTCAATTACATTTTAGCTGCTAAAATGATTAGCTTTGTTTTAGCATTTAAATGAGTTGGCAACTGTTAAATAGTGAACACAGAGCTCAGCACATGGTAAGTGCTGTTATTGTTACCTGCTTCTTTTGTTGTTTTCGGCTCACTATGCTGTCCTCCTCACATCTTACACCAAGGATAAACTCACCACACAACTCCTTGCCTTTGCACCTGCTAGGGTCTCTGGACTGAACACCCTTTCTTGGTTTTGTCTGATAACTTGGTTTCTCTTTCAAAACTCAAATCAGGGAGCATGGTCTCCAGGAAGCTTTCTGAAAATTCCCAAGGAAGAGAATGTTATCCCACCTCCATCTGCCATGACACCCTATGTGCTTCCCCCATACTCACCCATACTAACTTGTACTCCCTAGCCTCCTATACTACACTGTGCATTTTTCCATGACAGGACTGTCTGTTTCAACCCTCTACCCCTAACACCTAGCAGAGAGTAGACAAGTATACATTTGGTGAAGAAATGATCCATAATAGCAACCATGATTATGATTACCAATATCAAGTCCACCATTTTGTCTGGGGCAAACTACATAGAGATCCTTCCAAGTAGAAGTTATCCCCACTTGCACCCTGGAAAGGAACCTGTCCCCTTGGATTCTTCAGGATGATTGATACCTGCCCCATCCCCAGAAAGCAGCTAAAGTGCTAATTGTGAAACATGACCTGTTAACCTGCATTGAGGGACAGGTGAATGAGTTCAAACATATTGAGCATAACAACAAAACCACATACTATTAAGTTTGCTAAACTTGCCTAAACCAGTTTACTAGAGTTAGGAAGTCACCCCTATGAGCCTAGAGAATGAAAGAACTAAAGTGCTATCAGCAGGCAGCTGGTGTATTGCCACCAGTGGTCCAGGATTTGTCTACCCACTCCTTGTGAAGAATCCCAACAAGCATTTCTTGAGGCTAATCCAATTCTCAGCAGTTATCACATGCCAAGCACTGAGCACTCTGATCAGCTCTTATCCTTGCAAAGAGGTGAGGCAGGAGCTATTATTTCCACCCATCTCACATATGAGGTCACTGAGGCTCAGGTTAAGTAACTTACTCAAGGTCACATAATCACTGAAGTCAAGAGATAGCCTTACTAACCCAAAGCCTGTATTTGTAGCCATGCCACAATATTGCCGACTAAAAGTACACAGAGGGTCAGGCACTGGAAGGGCTATGCAGATGAGTAAGGCCATGACTTTTTTCTCCAGGAGTTCCTATTCTAAAGAGGCACACAGGGATATTCACAGATAACCACATCGCGAGACAGATAGCGATCAGTACCAGAATAGAACTTGCCATAAAATGAGACAGGACCACAGAGAAGGGAATGATTAAATGTAACTAGGAGGGATTTGGCAATATAAATGTCGTTTCACAGGCATTTACAAATCTCAAAAGCTGGCCTTCTTTACACTTTGCAAACCCTATTTATTTTGTTTTCAATCCCCCTTCCCCACTTTACCTTTTCCCCTTCCTTCAGCATCTGTCCTTTCTTAAGCTGTCCATCCCCTCGTGGTTCTTACTGACATTTTCTCTGCCACATTCCACTCATTGTTGGAGAGCAGATTTGGAAAAGGGGTAGGGTTTTAGATTAGATGACTTCTAAGATTCCTTCTGAGAGTGGAAGATTCTGTGAGTGAAGTGCTCAGACACCCAGAGAGCATCAAAAGCAAACTGCAGGAATGAGAAAAGACCCACTCAGCACAACCATGAATTTGTTTGCTTTAAAAAAAATCAAAATTGTTTCATTATTTCATAAACAGCAGGATCCCAAGATAAGTGTTACCAATAGCTTTCTCTTGGTTTTGAAACTGTTGATCTTTAACCATTTCTGTAACTGAAAATGTTGTTTAGAATCTTACTGATGGAGGCCCACTTTATTTTCAAATGGAAATTTGATTCAAATCAAGGTCAAAGGTTTAGACTGTGAGTTAGAACTCAGCCCTTGAGTTCAAAGCTGATTTTAAGTGCAGCAAAATGCCCTTGCTCTTGTCCAACCACCAGGTCTCGTCTCTATTCCTGCAATCTGAGGGCATTGAAAAGAGAGACCCCAGAGGTGACTCTTTTCATTCTATCCAGGCCCCTATCTATACCATGCTAACAACAGAATTGTTGGCAGTAGGTAATGATTATCTAATTCTAAAACATTATCTAAATCCAGTAATAGGATTAAAGATAATTCTGTCTTCCCAGCCTTAGAATTCCAGCCACATGTTAACCCTTAGCAGACCCCAGTGGCCAGTGGCTACTTCCATGAGCTCTGCTTTTATTTAAAACAGCGTGTCCCCGTAAGTAGCCAAGGGAAAAAAAAAAAAACATAGACCAATTGCATCTTGTCAAAATGCAACACTTTGGGGCTTCAAAGGGCACTACCAAGAAAGTGAAAAGTAGGTTAGGATATAACTCAGTGGTAGAATGCTTGCCTAGCCTGCGTGAGACCCTGGGTTCCATCCCAGCACTACCAAAAGGAAAAAAAAAAAAAAAAAAAAAGCAGGGGGTGGCGGGGAGGGGGAAGAAAGTGAAAAGTCAACAGAGAATTAAAGTATTTGCAAATCATGTATCTAATAAGAAACCTAGTATCCAGAACACAAAAGGAACTCTTATAACTCAACAATAAAAATACAAATAATCCAATTAAAAAGTGGGCAAAAAATCCAATGAGACTTTTTTTTTTAAAGAAAATATACAAATGGCCAATAAACACATGAAGTTCAACAGCATTAGTCAATAGGAAAATGCCAATCAAAATCACAATGAGGGCTGAGGATGTAGCTCAGAGGCAGAGCATATGCCCTTGTATGACCCCAAGCACTGCAAAATAAATAAATCAATAAAACCCACAATGAGATATCATTTCATACCTATTAGGAAGGCTGTAATAAAAACAATAGTAACACATATTGGCAAGGATGTAGAGAAATGGAAACCATTATACATTTGGTAGGAGTGTAAAATGCTACTGCCACTTTGGAATACGGTTTCACAATCCCTCAAAAAGTTAAGCACCCAGTTATCAGAGGATCAAGCAATTCCACTCCCAAGTGTATGCCCCAGGGAAATGAACACATATGTCCACATGCAAACTTGTACATGAATGTTTCTAATGCCATTATTCATGATAGCCAAAATGTGGAAACAACCTCAGGGTCCATGAATTCATAGGTAAACCAAATGTGATATATCCATACCATTGACCGTTATTCAGAAATTTTAAATGAAGGAATTTTATGGTGTGATATGAATTACATTTCAACTTTTTAAGTGTGGAAAAATGGCACCCTGTGCAAGAGCCGGAGGTCTGCAGCACAAAACTGTGCTAGGCCTGTTGTCAGTTTTTCCATGTGATAAAGAGACCCACATTCAGTCATGTTCAGCTGGGATTTATTAAGTATATACTATGACAGATCAGTGCACATCACAGAGTAGAAACAGGCAGGCACTTCTGAGTTCTAATGTACTGGGGGCTGAGGTAGGTCCCTCAAGCACCTTGCTCGATTCTTCCAAAATATCCAGCTACAGGTCCCAAGATCTCTCCAAATTCCCTGGCCTTCAGATGCTCTAAATTGTTTTTTATATATATTTATTTAATTGTAGATGGACACAATGCCTTTACTCTATTTATCTATTTTTATGAGGTGCTGAGGATGGAACCCAGTGCCTCACATGTGCTACGCAAGTGCTCTACCACTAAGCCACAACCCCAATCCTGAATTGCTTTTCTTCTGTGAAAATATATTTTCCCCACCTGTCTTTGCTCATACTAAGCCCTCCACTTAACCAATAAGATTCAACTCAACTTTATAAGTGTCACCAGGTGCAAATTCTCTCTCTCCTCAGTATGTGTTTGCTGAGTGAGAAAACAAATGAAGGGCCTCAGTAATAAAGTTAATTTTATTCTTTCAAATCTAAACAGATTTGAAAGAATAAAATTAACTCTAGTTAGTGTAAACTCTCAATTTCTCTAGGAGTTGTTCAAGTTGTACACTGGCTAAGTAAGCAGGCCTGGGGGTAAGATTTTGCTCCTAGAAGGTGGTTCCAATTCATATCTGAGTTTCTCACACCAACAGTGGAACAGCAAGGCTGTTCTCAGCCCTGTATCCACAGGGACACATATTATAGAGGAAGCTCACGTACAGGGCCAGCTCCCAGAGGTTATGCAAGTTCCTACTTTGTTCTCTCCTGATCAGGCAAGCATTTCAGAATATAAGTGAATAAAAGCAACACTGTTGTAAGAACAAACCTGAACTTGTCTTTACTAAAACAGGCAATCATTCGCAAACTTCAGATCCTTATGTATCAGTAGGAACAAATTACTTGAAACCCAACTCACAAGTGTGACACACCAAAGTGTGGCCACACTGAAGATAAGGACCAATGGTTCCCCAGAAGGTCAAATTTGTGGAGAAAGGCCAGAATGGCAAACTTCTTATGGAGACAACACAAACAACAAATAAATGGTATCTTTTTTTTTTTTTTTTTTTTTTGGTATTGAACCCAGGGATTCAAGCCAGGGGCAGGGATTGAACCCAGGGGCACTCCACCACTGAGCCACATCCCCAGCCCTACTTTGTATTTTATTTAGAGAGAGGGTCTCATTGAGTTTGTTCAGGGCCTTGCCGTTGCTGAGTCTGGCTTTGAATTCACGATCCTCCTGTCTCAGCCTCCCAAGTGCTGGGATTACAGGTGTGCGCCACCATGCCTGGCAACAAATGGTATCTTGATGCATGGAAACACTTTCAGAAGTGTATGTGCAACATGGGCTTAACAGGTCACACAGAACCCAACCCAATAAAACATATTTAATCTGTTATTGTATATAGAATATACAGATCCCCTGCCCTCATCCAACCTTATAATCTCTCCTTGTATTTGCTGCAATAAATCCAGAGGGAAAGGAACACTATTGAGGTCATAGATTCCAAAGGTCTCCTATGGGGAAATTCACCCAGGGAACATTGAGAAGATTTTGAAGAAAGATGATCAGTTGGTGATATTTTAAAAGTTTGAGGGCTAGGGTTGTGGCTTGGTGGTAGAGCACTCTCCTGGCATGTGTGAGGCACTGTATTCAATCCTCAGCACCACATCAAAATAAATAAATAAAATAAAGGTCCATCTACAACTAAAAAAAATATTTACAACAACAAAATTTGATCCACTGGGCACAGTGGCATACATCTGTAATCCCAGCAACTCAGAGGCTGAGGCAGGAGGAATACAAGTTCAAGGCTACCGTCAGCAACTTAGTGAGGCTCTGTCTCAAAATAAAAAGTAAAAAGGGGTATGAATATGGCTCAGTGGCAAAGAGCTCCTAGGTTTAGTCCTTGGTATCCAGAAAAAAAATTTTTGATCCAAGAACAACTGTTCTGCTGCCTTTCCTTCCTAAACTTACCAAGCTTTCCACCAGCAGAAATAAACATTAACCAAACATGTTGTATTTGTTGCTGCCTTCAAAGTTTCTGCCTTTATTACTGGGCATGGTGGTGCACACCTATAATTCCAGTGGCTTGGGAGGCTAAGGCAGGAGGATCATGAGTTCAAGGCCAGCCTGAGCAACTTAGCAAGGACCTAAACAACTTAGTGAGACCCTGTCTCTGAATGAAATATAAAAAGGGGATGTGGCTCAGTGGTTGAGCACCCCTGGGTTCAATCCCTTGTTCCAAAACAAAACAAAATAAAACAAAAAAAGGCAGCCAAAGTTCCTGCCTTTTTGAGTGGTTGTCTCATCAGCATCTGCAGCTTCACCCTGTGCACAAATGCACAATTCCCTCCCTTAAAATGCATGAAGCAAGCCCTGTTTGTGTGGAATTTGTCATCCAGGGTTTCTTTTAGGCTTCTTGTTTCATAAGGCTGAGAAGCCTCAAAACTCCTGCTTGATGCTGGCCAAAGTGAAAGGTGTACCAGCCCAAGTTTCATTTCAAATGCACAATATGAAGTCTTCTATGAGGCCTTGAAAGAGGGATTGCCACCATCATTAGAGCTCTGCTTTCCCCCCTTTTCTTGTCGGTGAAGGACTAAATATAGAACGATCATGAAATAACAGGACTAATCCTTGTAAAAGCCAAGACAACAGGACTCACCCCTCCAAATACTGACATCATCATATCTTAAATCCAAGGAAAGTCCTACCAGCATCTCTCATGATCAGTCTCTAACCCCTAGCATGTGCAAAGGAGTAATGTAGACATTAATAAGCTGTGCATCCTACTTTGCACAGTAAGGTTTTCTGTACATCTTATATATCCTTACATAATATATCAAGTTTAATATATAAGACTTTAAATGCTTTTATATTTTCCCCCAGGAAGTACTCTTGCATCTGATAAGTCTTTCTTCTTTGTGTCTTACTAGGCTGAGGCTTAATTAGCTACTGAAGCATATTCACATAGAAGAAAGACTGGCCTGAATTTCTTACATTTTCCTGCTCTTCACTGTTGTTTTCTCTCACTTGTATATTTTCAAAGACATTTTTCATTATTTCCCCTTAATTGTTCCCCTTTACAAAGTACAGCATTTCTGTGATTCTAGATATAAGTTCCTTACGTTGATTTTGTAAATCATGTTTATCAACATCCCCCTATTCATCAGCTTTTTTACTGTAGGCATGTCATTAGTACCTAGTCTAAAGGTTTTCGAATTGTTTGCATATTTTGAGGTATTAACTGTGTGGAAGATGGGTTTTGTGCCTCCTTTTCCTTCAAACCATGGAGAAAGGGCCAGAGGAGGATTAGAACGGCTCTATTTGCTTAAGAAATCAGGCAAGCACATCATGCCAGGATGACATCAGTCAAGGAGGCTGGATTTGTGAAGGGTCTCAAGTTACTTTTTAAAGAGGACAACTTTGAAAAAAATAAAGAATACATTTTATTAGGAATCTTTCTCTTACTTTCCTAGACCTTAATATAATTTGGATTTATTTAACAATCCAATAAGCACTAATTGAGGGCTTGCCATGTACATATCACAGTGTCAGGCTCCGTGGGAGAGACAGAGATAATTAAGCTGTGCAGGGCTGGGGATACAGCTCAGCTCATAGAATGCTTGCCTGTCAAGCACAAGGTCCAGGGTTCAAACCCCAGCACCGAAAAAAAAAAACAAAACTGAAACCGTGGGCCCTGTCCCCAAAGGACTTCATGTGAAGATTAGATAAAGATGAAAATAATTCTCATATGATGGAAAATTTGCTAAGTGCTATAGTGAGGCATGCATGGCCAATGGAGATTTGGAAAAGAAGAGGTTTCTGGCTGTCTCTTTCTGGCAGACATAGTGGAGGTTTTAGCATTTAAGTGGAGCCTTAAAGTTTGGCTAGGACTTCCCTTGTAACCCATGTGGAAAGGTGGAGGCAGGATTCAGTGGTGACAACACAATTCAATTGAGGGGGCAAAAGGGGCCTGAACTCTCCAGCTCTGCTTCCTCCCACCCTGACCCACCCACTTAAACGACAGCAGCTCTACTTGGGCTATTATAGTTACTTGTTTTCCTTTGAACTATAAGTTCTACTATTAAGAAGAAATTTGAAAACTGCTGATAAGATTATCTAAAAGGGCCTTCCAGGACAAACCTATGTATCAAAGAGATGAGGCAAGACTACAAAAAGATTTTATATCACCAAACATATCAGCAGAAGGTGTGAGAATAGGAAATGAACTTCTTGTTGCTTTCTATAGTGCTGGGCATTGAATCCAGGACCTTATACATGTTAGACAAGTGCTCTGTCACTGAGGAGCATCCCCAGCCTGAAAAACTAACATTTACTGAGCACTTACTATGTACCTAGAATACTATGTATATTACCACTTAATCCATTTGACAATCTTTTAGGGGGACGATAGTACCATTATCCTCATTTTATGGCAAGAAAACTAGGATTAGAAGGGTTAAATAACTTTCCCAAAGCCACATAGCCAATGAAATGGTATATCCAGGATTCAAACACAGGAAGAGTAATGCCAAAGGGCAAATCCCTACTACCATTCCATGCCCCCCTCCACTGACCAGATGTGGTCAAGACTTTTGTATCTCTAAACATCAATTTTCTCATATACAAAAGAGAGAAGAAAAACCCAACATGGAGGGCTATTTGGGGAATAAGAGAAAAAAATGGAAAAAGCAGCCAGTACCGTGCCTGAACCTCAATGGATACTTCAAAAAGAGAAGCTCTGAATGTTTTGAGTCTCTTATTAAATGTTTTCTGCAGATTTGGGGGTCTGAGATGGTTTTTACTTCAAACCAGACATGCTTTGGAGTTTCTCTACAAGTGCCATAGCTGAGTAGTTTTTCTAAGAGGGCATGGTTCGTGGAGGCATGAGTAATAAGAAATGAGGGTATTCTGAAAACAAATTGTACTCCAAAAAACATGTCTGGAAAATGCAATCCACAGCCACAGTACTTAACTCATTCAGGCTGCTGATAAACACTCTTCGAGAATCTCAGAAAGCACGGTTTCGAGAGAAATTTTCTGACCACAATAATAGCGAGCATGTCTTTCATAGCAATTGTCTTTCAAAAAACAACCAAGTTTTCTATGTTGGTAGGAAAGCAGGTGAGCTGGGAAAGAAATGTAAAGCTTTGTGCATGCAGCTTGTTTTCCATGACAGGGGAGGTCTGCTTTTGAAAGCAAGTAAAGTGTTCATTTATTAAGAGAAACCAGTTCTTTGGGCTCCTGCTAAGTGTTTTGGGGCTCAGCAATTACCCAAAACTCAGATTATAGATTCAAACCTCCCTCCCTCCCTCCCACCCACTCCCCACCTCCCTGAAAAACAGGAAATCTTACTGTGCCTGCATGATGCCTTCCTCCCTGCAATCTTGCTGCGAGTTGGGCCGAATATTATGTGAAAGAAGTCACAAAAGAGAAAAGCTGAAGGCAGGTGCAGGAACAAGATGCTGTGCTCCTTGGAGAGAGCCTTAGGTAAGTAGCTACAAGAGTTGTACATGCCAATCAAAGACGGGCAAGGGTCAAGCTCCCTTTTGTGCCCAAACAAAGACTAATTGCATGTTCATAGCTGTAGAGTCTGCGGGCACTAATTCGAGAGAGGAACTATAAAAACCTTGGACTCCCACCTCCCAACAGCAGCCAAGGCAAAGCGGAGGGCTCAAGGAGCCCAGTGGCTGTCAACCAGCTGGGCCTCTCCCTGTCTTCTCCACAGCAACCAGGGGCTCCCACGTGGCTGCCATTTCAAAAACGAAAATAAGCCATTTTGTGAAAACTGAAAGGATAGCTGTGTGTACATAATGCCAAGCCAACGAGCAGCAATGGAAAAGGCTCCGAGCCACTTAGCTTCCTTTGAAGCACAAAGCCCAATACTGTTGGCCTTGCTTTTTCAATGAATCGACCAAATTAGCTGGCTCTTTTGACATCTTGTAGACATGACTGGTCAGTGCAAGTTGTCCTTTTTTCATATTCCAAAACAAAGGTCTGTCAAGGTGGTTTGGTTCATTCTGTGAGGAGCCATTTTGCATCAAGTTACCAATAAGGCCAAGTGACTAGAGCAGTGCCTTTTGGATTTATTATTAATCATAGCTTATATTCACAGAACACTTTCTCATTTCCAAAACACTTTCATTTATTCATTCTCTAAGCGTTTGTTGTTATTCCTGTTACAGGCAAGGCACTGTGCTTGGCACCAGGGAGAAAATAAATACATTATCCAAACAGGAGCCTTGCCCATTAAGCAGGGCAGGCCTAATTACGTCCATTCTGCAACTGAAGGAACCCAGAACCAAAGCAGGGTAAGGACTTGCCCCAATCACACAGCCTCCTGGCCACAAAGGCAGGAGGAATCCAGGCCCCCTGCTCCTACCAACTCCATGGCACCCACTGCCTTTCCATAGGTCTGTGGGGAGGGTCTTCAAATCTGTACTCTGTCAATGAAAAACAAACCACCCCCTCATTTGCTGAACTCCAAAATATAAAGCAGGTCAAAGAAGTCTTGCTCTAGGTGAAGTGAAGATAGAGACGTGTGTGGCAGATCCCAGCTCTTCCTCTGACAAGCTGTGTGACCTTGAAGGAAACCATTTCATCTCTGGGTTCCACATTCACCATCAGTAAGAGGAAGTTGCTGAAGTCACTAAAATCTGTGATCCCCAAACTTGGCTGATTATCACCAACCCCAGGGGGGGGTGCTTTTTAAAGTGTAGATTTGGGGCCCTTCCTCAGACATTATGTTACATTTCCCAGAGAAGGCCCCTGAATTTGCATTGTAACAATCTGCTCAGAAGCTTCTACTTCAGAGACAAGATCAGAAGCCCTGCACCACATGACTTTAGTGACTGGGCTAGCCCCAAGAGAACCCACACACAAGAAAATACCATGTAAATTCTGGGGCAGAATTTAAATGAGAAGGGGCCTGACGGAGCTGCTCATCTGTTTATTCATTCATGCATTCCATGAACATTCTGAACCCTTCTCTCTCCGCTGATTTTTGTAGAGGACGCTGGAATCACAGATATGACTAGTATCTAGTCTCTGTCCTTAAGAATCTCACAGTCCATCTGGACAGACAGGCTGTAAAGAGAGCATTGGTGCAATGAAAGTAGTACACTTTAACAGGGAGAGCAGGAGTGCAATGAGAAGACAGGGCAGAGAATCTGTAACAACGAGTCAGTGTGGCTAAGGCAGACGCTAGATCACAGAGGACATGGGAGAGGCTGTTCCCAATGAGAAGGCACGACAGAGGCTGAACTTGATACTGTATGCAATGGAGGCAGGCTGAAGGGCTTTCAGTAAGAGAACAACATGTTCTGATTCATGTTCAGAAAAGATTCCTCTGCAGGACTGGGGTTGTAGCTCAGTGGTAGAGCACTTGCCTAGCATGTGTGAGGCACTGGGCTTGATCCTCAGCAGTGCATAAAAATAAATCTATAAAATAAAGGCATTGTGTCCATCTACAACTAAAAATATAAAAAAAGAAAAGAAAAGATTCCTCTATTGGGTGGATGCGGAATGATGTGGAAGGAGTTAGAGCAAAGAGAGGAAGACAGGCAAAGAGAGAGATGGCACTAGATTACATGAGAGCCCACTAGAGCCTGAACTAATGCGCTGCTGGCTTACCACTACACACCCTGGAGCAGCGGCAGAGCCTGGAGGGTTTACCCAATGAGATAGATCCTCTGGCCAGGCACACCTAATATCTGAGGCAGGAGGATTGTGAGTTCCAAGTCAGGCTCAGCAACTTAGTGAGGACCTAAGCAACTCAGCGAGACCCTGTCTCTAAATAAAGACAAAATAGGGCTGGGGATGTGTGTGGCTCAGTGGGCGAGTGCCCCTGGGTTCAATCCCAAGTACCCCGCCGCAAAAAAAAAGTTCATACAAATTGAGAGTAGCAGGTGGTTACAAGAGGCTAGGGAGAAAGGAGGGGAGGGATGGCTGGGGAGAGGCTGGCCCTTGGGTACTGAGTTACAGTGAGACAGGAACAAGAAGTTCTGCAGTGCCACAGCACAGCAGTGTGACCATAGATAACAATCACATACCACATATTTCAAAAACCTGGCAAAAAGGATTTTCAAAGTTTCCACCATAAAGAAAGGATGAATGTTTGAGGAGATACATGTTTAACCTAATTTAAATATTATACAATGTATACATACATCCAAACATCACATGGTACCCCACAAATACGTGCCATTTTACACATCAGGTAAAGTTTTTTTAGAAATTTGAAAAAGAAATTAGTGCAGGTGGGATCTGAACCCAGGCATCTGACCTCAAAAGCCACAAACTTAATGGCTCTGTTCTGCTGACTCCCTAATAGGAAGCAGGATATGTAGGCTTTGTCAACTGCCCAATGTGGAAGAGAGGAAAGAGTCAAGGACGACACTCAGGTTTCTGTAGTAGAGAGCTGGGAATACAACTGCTAAGGGGAAAGCCAAGGGGAAACCCTGCAATTCACGGCACTGAGAATTTGAGAAGCATGGTAGTTAGAGTGGACTCAGGCTGTACATGGTAACAGGGACACGAAAGCTGAGGAAATGGAGCACTGGGGCAGCTCCTGGGCCATCTCAGGAATGGAGGCAGGGCATACAGAGAAATGACGTCAACAATTAGAAAACTCACGTGGGAACCAGGTGCAGAGGCACATGCCCATAATCCTAGGGACTGGAGGCTGAAGCAGGAGAATCACAAGTTGGAGGCCAGTCTCTGCAACTTAAATCCTGTCTCAAAATAAAAAATAAAAAGGGATAGGGATGTAGCTCAGTGGTAGCATGCCCCTGGGTTCAATTCCCACTATCAAAACAAACAAAAAATTTACACTGGTCTCACCCTTCTGAAAATGAGCTCTAGATAGGTGGTAGAAACACACATGGGGCAGGGGCCAGATAGAAAGTGTGTTTCTGACAAATAAACAATATTGTATGGTATTTCTTAAAGCTCACCTAACAGTTTCCTCTCCTTTGCCAAAGCACCAACTTTGATATTGTGGCACCTGTCCTTGTGGTGCTCACCTAAATAACTTGTGTAAGTGGTGCTGGGGCCAGGGGAAACACACAGGATATTGATCCAAAGCAAAGCAAATTAATCCAAAGCAAATGCCAGTTTGCAACACTTGGCTAGGGAAGAGAACTCCTCCACTGTTTTAGTTGGCTTTTTCATCCCTGTGAACAAAATACCCGAAAAGAACAACTTAGAGGAGGAAAAGTTCATTCAGGGCTCACAGTTTCAAACATTCAGCCCTTACAAGCAGGCTCCATTGCTCTGGGCCAAGTGAGGCAGCACATCATGGGGGAAGCACAGTGGAAAACAGTTCTCAGCTCCTGGGGGGCGGAGTTAGAAAGTATGGGGTCGAAGCCATAGAGAAGATGCACCCTTCCAGGACACGCCCCCAGTGACACACCTCCTCCAGCCCCACCTGACTACAGCCGATAGGCTGAACTGATCAGGTTACCGATCTCACAATTCAATCATTTTACCTCTGAACATTCCTGCATTAACACAGGAGCTTCGGAGGGACACCAAACTGTAACACCCACTGTCCCAAACCATCAATCCTTAAGGTAAATCTGTACACTGTCTGTGAGGTGCGGCCATGGTTTAGCAACTCCTGCCCCTTTAGGGTAGGTTAGGGCCCTAGTTCTTAAAGTTCAGAGTGCATCACAATCACCTGGAGAGCTGATTCGAACGGCTCACTCCCACTGCCCCTCCCCCAAGTTTCTGATTCAATAGGTTTGGATGGAACCAGAGAATTGGTGTTTCTAAGAAGTTCCAGGCAACATGGTGGCAATAGTTATGATGATCTAGGGACCAGTCCTTGAGAACCACTGGGCTAGAGTAGCAGTCACCAAACTTTCTGATCTCTAGACGCCCTACACACTTTTTTTTTGGGGGGGGGGGTACCAAGGATTGAGCTCAGGGGCACTCCACCACTGAGCCACATCCCCAGCCCTATTTTATATTTTATTTAGAGACAGGGTCTCACTGAAACCCTCGCTCTGGCTGAGGCTGGCTTCAAACTATCAATCCCCCTGCCTCAGCCTCCCAAGCTTCTGGGATTACAGGCATGTGCCACCATGGCCAGCTTCCCTCTTAACAATTACCAATGATTTCAAACAGGCTGTGTTTGTGTGGATTACACCTAGATGTACAATATTAAAAATTAAAACTGAGAATTTAAAATGTATTCATTAATTTGCTTAAAATAACAATAAACTTTTATAGGCTAACATACCATAATTTATGAAAATTAACTATTTTTTAAAACAAAAACGTAAGAATGGCCTTCTTTTACATTTTTGCTTATCTTTTTAATGTCTGGCTTAATGGAAAACAGCTGGATTCTCATCTCTGCTTCTGATTTCAATCTGTTACAATACATGGTTATCACTGATGTGTATGTAAAAAGTCTGGCCTCACGCAGATATGTTTGGAAAAGGTAGATATTATTTTAATTGCCTTTTCAGATAATAGTGGACATTCTTCTTTGATATTAAACAATTAACTCCACAAGTGATAGTTTTGTTGGGTTAACTGCAATATGGTGTTTGAAACTCTATCAATGCACTTTACGTACTGTGCTATACCAAAATCCATTGATCTATCTTATATTTTGAATTGCTCTCTGACTCACACATGATGTTGTAACATTATGCATTGATCATTTCAAGAGTATTAATTTCTGGCACATCCTCTTGGATACTTTTACATCATCTCCAGATCACTTATAATACCTAATACAAAGTGAATGCTATGGAAATAGATGGTACACTGTGTTGTTTAAGGAATAATGGCAAGAAAAAAGTCTGTAAATGGTCTGCATGGTGCGATCATTGCAGGTTGAACTACACAGTGTACATCTGAGGTCAGTTAAATCCTTTGATGAAGAACCTGAGGAACTGAGGAACAACTATAATCCATCACTGGTTGATTGGATAAACAAAATGCACAGTCTCCATACAATGGAATGTAATTCCACCATAAAAATGGAAAATGGTACATGCTATAGACATAGAAAATAGATTACTGGTTATCTAGAGCTACAGATTGGGGAACAGAGATGGAAGGACAGGGAGGTGATCAGTAAAGTATACAGGGTTTTTAAAATTAATTTTTATTGGTGCATTATAATTATACATAGTAGTGGCGCTCTTTGTAAGATATTTGTATATGCACATAACACAATTTGGTCCTGATGTTTCTTTTTGAAGTGATGAAAATTGGCTGTGGTGACGATTGTATGTATCTTTGTATATACAAAAAACATGGAATTGCACACTTGAAACAGGTGCAAGGTATACTATGTGCATCTCAAGAAAGCAGTTACAATAAATAAAAAATGATTTCTGAATTGTGAAAATCTTCCAAATATTTACACTTTTAATTATGTAAATTCAAAAGATCATATTCCTAATATCACCAGTCTTATCAGAAAAGTCTTTAAGTATTGGGAACCCATCAAGTTCACAGTGGTGGATACAAGTTTTCCAAAATCCGAATTGTGTCATTGGTCAAATTCTGTCATTGTGTCAAATTCTGTCATTGGGTCAAATTCTGTCATTGGTCACAAATACGTGTCAGCTGTTTTCCTCAAAATGACAGCTCACTTTGCTCATTTTTGAGAAAATGTCAAATACCCAAGTCTGAATTCCCAGAGTTTGTCAGTTGTCCTTTGAAGTAAAAAAAAAGAAGTCTCCCATGAAAAAGAGTGGCTAGTTGGCCATGCAATTCCAATGACAACACAAGTGCTCTTTCTCAGATGCTCCTAACACTTGCGTGTGTAGCACAAGTGATTTATGTACAAGTATTTAAGGGTCGAGATTTAATAAAATTAATATTTTTTACTGCCTCAGCAAGGCCATTCTTGTATGAAACTGGCCTTTGTTTTTTCTGGGAGTGCTTGGCAGTGAAGAATACAATGACTGCTAGTACAGCTTGGCGCCACGGCCTTGTTTCATTCTAACAAGCCAGCAGCGTCATCCACCATGCTTCTACACCTTCAGCGCAAATGTCAGCATCGCCAAAAGGCAAATAGCGTGTTAGCATTATTATAAAAATGGTTTTTGCCTCACAAACCCCCTGGAAGGATCTTGGGGACCTCCATGGCTCATGGATCATGTTGGCAGAACTGCTGAGCAAAAGCATTCTATGTCCAAAATTTTATTTCATTCACTCAAATACATTGATTAAATTCCTGCTGTGTGCCAGGCCCCCTGTAGCTTAGTAATATTTTCTACCATTACAATTTGCTACCCAGGTCTAGTTGAGGGACTAGAACTAAACCTACCTCCAAACTTGTAAAGGGGTCCACTTAGGTGATCCTGAGGGTGTTATTTCCCAGTGCACTTGGCTTTGTCCAGATCCAACACAGTATCATGCCATTTTGTACTGACTCAGAGATGTCATACCACCCACCCAGGTTCACAATGAGCATTAGCAAGGCAGTTCACAATGACATTCATCCCTGAAGCCTCCCGCAGTATTACAGACCTAATGACTTCTAAGAAGGTGAATGGAGAAGCCACAATACTGGCATTCCACTCTGCCTTACTTTAGTTGGCAAAAATATGTGTATATACTTTATATGTACATGTATACATTTCCATACATTTTATACATGCTGAGTACAGTATATATAATCTATACATTTTGAATCATCAAAAAGAGAATGTTTTATAGGGATTTAGCTGTCCCTATGCAGTCTCAACTTTTATCTTTAAAAATGGTATATGGTAACTATATGTGTTACATTATAAAATACGTACGTTCCAGGCACTAATCTAAGGACAAAGCTCAGTTCAGCCTCACTCTTCCAAGGGCAGATTTGGAAAAAAAAAAATGGCTCATGTCCATTAAGGATGGGTTGATGCAATCAAGAATATAAAAAGTTGGAGATGCATGTTTCCTTGGTGTGGTACAAGGCTCAAACCCATCACAGTGGAAGTTACAGCCAGTCTTTACCCCATGAAAAACACAATGAATTTCAGTGTTCTTTTGAAATCTTGATGACAAGCATTCTATGCTTACTTCTGTACTAAAGCTTTTATTTTATTAGAGTTCCCCTCGCATCATCCCTCCTGCCTCCTTCTCCATTTGATGCAGCTTCACAGAGTCATCTAACTAGTTACTCTTATCTTTATTTACTTCCAACAAAAGTTGGGTTTTTTCTATTAATGCACTTGTGAAGTGCATCTTTCATACTGTTCCTACCCTCCTGATTGACACCTACTGTTTTATTAAAACAAGGTGAAACATTAGGTACAAATTCAGGAAACACTATTTTCTGGGCAGTGCTCAATAGTCCATTTGTTCTTGAGTGGAATAAATGCTGAAAGTTGCAAGGTATCATCAAAAGTTTATTTACATTCATTGTCTGCTTGTTTCCCACACAAATATATTCTGCCTTTAAAATGTGTAAAGCAGAGCCAGTGCTTCTCACGCTGTTGGCAGTAAAATATGGCTTACCACGTCTCTCTGAGGAACCACTGACAAATAGGCTCTTGTTGTCCAACTTTCGCTGTGCTGAGGGTAATGATTCAATGGTTCAGAAGGTTAATTCCTGGAGATAGTGTTGTCTTTGGCTTGAACAGATGTTGGTAGTGCTTTAATGTGGTTATCAAACTAGGCTGCCCTTCATTCTTTGCTCTCGGGAGCCCAGGGCATTGTTCCACAAGGCATTCCAGCCCCCCTCTATGGAGATCCAGCAGAGCTGAACATACCACAGCATTACTCCTGCCAGCACAGGCTCCTCCAGGGTCACAGTGGATACCGACAACATCCAGCACAGGAACTGACAATGACAGACTTGATCTTTAAAAGATCCATAAATATTTGTAAATACATAAAGATCTGGAATGCCTCTGGACACTCTGATTCAATAATCTGTAAAACTACTCATTCATTTGATGGTCAAATCCCTCAAAAACTCTCTGGACTGGCCTCCTGATGGCTTACTACACACTCTAATCTTCTGGGCCATATCAATCTCCACAATCTTTAGAATAATTGCTTGCATAATCAGGATGTTTATGCCCACCAAATGAAATAAACATTGGGCAAAAGTCCAAATATCCAGCAAGAGCAATTTTGCAATCCATTGCAACCAGCTGAGTGGAAGAGTGAATCCCCAAGTCTAGAGAGATCATTTCCAGTAAAGCTCAGTTTCCTATTTTTCTGGCAAAATGATGTCAATACAATTGTCACCAACATGGTTGTATCCCAATAGCACAGTGCCATTTCATAATCAAACTGTTGTTGTTAACAACTTATTATGTGCCCAAGCACCCCACAGAATAAAAAACAGATACAAGAGTGCCCTGTTCTCATGGCACTTAAGTCATTTTAGGGAGCCCAGTGCTATGTGTATGAAATAATTTGAGAACAATCAGCAAAAGGAGGAATATAAGTTAGAGCCAAAGTTTGTGATAAGGGTCTGCACAGCAAATGCCACATATATCAGGAGGGAGAGAAAATGCTTATAATAATGACTAACACTGATGATCAGGATAGTTTTACCAAGGTCTTACTCTGGGCCAGCCAGAGTTAGGAACTGACGATGCAAAGATGAATAAGACAGAGTTCTGTCCTCAAGGAGTTCACAGTCTAGAGGGAGAGGCACAAATTACTTCAACAAGATGGATAAGGGTTCAACATAGGTCTGCACAAAATTCTGGAGTGCCAAAGTGAGAAGAACTAACCTGGGGTGGAAGTCAGGAGAATCAGTACAGAGAAGTGTCATCTTGCAGGGCTTCCAAGAACTAGTGCATGAGAGTTCTTCAGGTTTTGGAAGTAGAGACTGGCACACTGAGGGGCTTGGTTGTGTGAAGCATCTTAGCCTACAACATAGGAGAACAAGACTTATGATTACTAGAGGCAATTCTGCTGATTTTCACAGATGACGCATATGAGGCTCAGAGAGCCCTAAGGTTCCACAGTTGGGAAGTGCTAAAGCCAGAACTCAAATCCACATCTGTCTGACTCCTCTGTGGTGCTCTTCATCAGCATACTGCCTTCACACAGATTGGTGAACAAGCACAAAGCAATGCTTGACATCCATAAAACTCATGCAGTATGAACTGGTAATAAATTCACTTCCACATAAAATACAAATAACCCGAGAAAGGCATCTACAAAGGAAATTACTTAAGATTTAGCATATTTAATTGCAGGATTGTCAATTCTCAACATTTGCACCATCATATGGATGCATCTAGATAGAGCTAAAGGTCTTATTACCTGGAAAAAGAGAAGAAATTAGATCAACGGAAACCTTAAGGACTTGAAAACTCCCTGCATTGAGATGGAGACCTCAGAAAATCAAGCTGTTAAGCAAGCCTCATCCCTTCTTCTCTGAGCCTCGTTTCCCTCACTTATAAATCAAGTAGGACATAATTGTTGAAAGTACACACACACACACACACACACACACACACACAAAAGTACTTACTAAACATATGGCATAAAATGGAGAAGAAACATCAAATGAGAGAATAATCTTGTCTGGGGAAATGGAAAAGGTCTTGGTTTTCCCATCTGAAAAGTGGAAGGGTTGGTGGGTGTGCTCCTTGGGGTTACTCTATTCTGACCCTGTAAGCTTCAAGTTTTAGATAGGTTTGGTTCTCATAGGGGCACTGTGCTCCCCTACAGGATATTTATGAAAAAAATCTGGGGCCATTTTCCCCTCTAATCTAATAGCAATACCAAGATATAATTCACATACCATATACTTCACCATTTAATTGTGTACAATTCAATGCTTTTCAGTATATTCATAGATAAGTGCACCTATTGCCATAGTTAGTTTTAGAACATTTTCATCACCATAAAAAGAAAATTCTGGACCCTTTAGCTATCAGTCCCCTATCCCAATTCCCTTAACCCCTAAAGTAACCACTTATCAACTTTCTTTTTTGTGTTTTTTTTTCTACATTTTACAGCTTTATTGAGTTATAATTCACAAATAGGAATTATATATATATATTTGTTTTACAATTTTATTTTTCACATTAACTGAGATATAATTGACAAGTTAAAATTTATATATTTAAGGTATACAGCATGATATCTTGATATACAAATAAATTGGAAAATGAGTACCACTATATCAAACTAATGAACAGTTCTATTACTTCACACAGTTACCATGTTTTATCCTAGTAAAAGCATTTAAGATATACTCTTAGAACATTTCAAAATATATACGGATTTTTTTTCAATCCACTTTTCCATGTTTAAAACCATCTCTTTATTTTGATTCTTTTGTGGAGCTGGGGATTGAACCCAGGGCCTGGTGCATGCTAGGCAAGCACTCTATCACTGAGCCACATTCCCAGTCCCACATAGGGCTCTTGATAGTCTCCATGCTACACCAAAAATTCCCAGAACTTATTAATCCTGCATAACTGAAATTATGTAACCTTTGGCCAACATGTCCTCATTCCCCTCATTTGTCGAATCCCTAGCAACCAATAGTCTAATCTCTACTTCTACGAGTTCAATGTTTTTAGATTCCATGCACAAATGATATCATTTAGTATTTATCTTTCTGCTTCCGGTTTATTTCACTTAGCATAATGTGCTCCAGGTTCATCCATGCTGTCACAAATGACAGGATTTCCTTCTTTTTAAAGACTGGACAGTATTACATTGTGTAAACACTACATTTGTATTATTGATTTATGCACTGACAGTTTGATTCCATATCTTGACAAGTGAGAACAGTGCTGCAAAGAACATGGGCATATAGATGAATCTTCAATATATGAATTAAATTTCTTTTGGACATATCCAATGATGGGATTTCCGGATCATATGGTTGTTCTATTTTTAAGTTTTTGAGGAACCTCCATACTTTTTCCATAATGGCCATATAAATTTTCATTTCTACCAACCATACACGGGGTCTCTTTTTTTCCACATCCTCACCAACATTTTCTGTGTATTTTCTTTTGGATAACAGTCATACTAACAAGTATGAGGTAATATTTCAGTGTGGTTTTGATTTGCATTTTCTTGATGTTTAGTGATGTTGAGCACCTTTTCATTTACCTGTTGGCAATTTTTATATCTTCTTTGGGAAAATGTCTATTCGGGTCCTTTAATCATTTTTGAACTGAGTTATTTGGGTTTTGCTATTAGCTTTAATAGTTCCTTATACATTTTGGATTTTAACTTCTTATCAGATATATGACTTATAAATATTTTCTCTTATTCCATTGACTGCCTTTTTATTTTATTGTTTCTTTGCCGTTTTGAAGATTTTTAGTTTAATGTAGTAATTCTTGTTTATTTTTACTTTTGTTGCCTGAACTTTTGGGGTCATACCCTCCAAAATCATTACCCACACCAATGTCAAGAAGCATTTCCCCTATGCTTTCTTCTAGTAGTTTTACAGTTTCAAATTTTATGTTTAAGTCCTTAGGCTATTGTCAGTTGATTTTGTATATGGTGAGAGATAAGGGTCCCCATTTCATTCTTTTGCATTGTGAATATCCAGTTTTCCCAATGACATTTACTGAAGAGACCCATAGTGAGTTCTTGGCACCCATATCAAAGATCATTTGAGTGTAAATGCATGGATTTATTTCTGTGATCTATATTCTATTCCACTGATATATATGTCTACTTTTATGTCAGTACCACACTGAAACTGTAGATTTGCTCTGTATTTTGGAATCAGGAAGTGTGAAGGCCTCCAGCTTTGTTTTTCTTGATCAAAACTGCTTTGGTTATTGGGGTCTTTTGTGTCTCCATATGAGTTTTAGGATTGTTTTTTCCTATTTCTATAAATCATGCAGTTAAGATTTTGATAGGGACTGTGTAGAAACTATAAATCCCTTTGGGTAACATGGACATTTCAGTTATATTAATTCTTCCAATCCATGAACATGGGATATCTTTATACTTGACTCTCTCCTCTTTAATTCCCTTCATCCATGTTCCATAAGTTTCAGTGTTCGAATCTTTCATCTATGCTTTGGATATGTTAATTCCTAAGTCTTTATTCATTTTGTTACCATTATAAATGGAATTATTTTCTTTATTGCCTTTTCAGATAGTTTGTTGTTACAATGGGGAGTGAACTTTTGATTGTCACAGTGACTGGATAAGACACTATTGGCAGTTAACAGTTGCAGATCAGAAAACCAGTCAGAACCTCACACAACAAGGAATTGTCCCATAGTACACATGTCTTTTTAAGGTCTCACCATATCTCCATATAGTGGGAAATCATTTTAACTATCAGAACCTTGAACCTAATTCCATCTTACATATACACTGGTTTTAATAGACACTGCATTTTTCAGGAATGCAAATGGCACATATATACCCAGGAAAGATCACAATGTACCATTTTTAGTTCACTACTTTATCCAGTGCTATCCATCCTTTCAGAATATCACCAGCTATGATTATGGTTCTGATATTTTTGTTGCTGATATATACCAGTAGTATCAGTCTATGTGCAGAACTGCTATCTTCATAGAGATTCCACATATAGGCATAAGCATCTGACTATCTCATTAACATATTTTACTATAGTTGAGTGTGAGCCTTTGTGTATGAAAAACATTTTATTATGATTATTTTTTTCTAATTCCCCTTTATATTACAGTTAGAGTATTTTGATTCTTTTTTCACTTTTCATTTGTTTTAATTAGTTATACATGACAGCAGAATGCATTTTGACACAACATAAGTGGAGTATAACTTCTCATTCTTCTGGTTGTGCATGATGCAGAAACACACCAGTCATGTAGTCATATATACACATAGGGTCATAATGTCTGATTCATTCTACTATAGGTGTAATAAGTCTCTAACTTGACTGTGCATATGAACTTTCTGAGGATCTTGTTAAAATACAGATTCTGATTCAGTGAGTCCAAGATTCTGCATTTTGAACAAACTCCCAGGTCATGTTCACGATGCTGCTGGTCCATAGTCCTGTTATAATGTAAGTAGTAAAGGGCTAAGTTATCTGTGTATTCCTTTTCAGGGTAATAGAGTCCACTGCCATATAGGTATTCTATCCAAGGGTCACAGGGTCTGATGTGGCTGAGGACCACTGCATTAGGCAGAAGCTCAAAGTTCTGGAGGCACTTGAGGAAATGGTGTGAAAGGCATCATTTACTACTCCTATGATTATTAGTGACTATAAATTATTAGTCACAGTGCAAAGTTCTTTCTATATATGATCTATGTTTTTGCAGTGCTTGATATCAAAGCCAAGACCTCATGCACACTAGGCATGTGATCTACTACTGAACTATATCTCTGGCTCTATAGTTTGGATCCTGAATGTCTCCCAAAGGCCCAAACATTAAAGGCTTGGTCCCTGGGGTGGCACTATTAGAAAGTGGTGGAATCTTTAAAAGGTAAGGCCTAGTTGGAGGTCTTTAGGCCATTGGGGGAATGTTCTTGAAGGGGATGGTGGGACCCAAGTCCCCTCATCACTCTTGCTTCCTGGTCAGAAGGTAAGCAGTTCAGCCCTGCCATGCACTCCCTACCATTGCTATCTGGCATCCCCACCAGAGGCCTAAAAGCAATGGGTCCAGAAAATCATGGACTGGAACTCCTAAAACTGTGAGCCCAACTAAACCTTTCATATTATTATAGGGACAGAAAGCTAACTAACATAGCAACGCTGTGAGGCAGAAATTATTCTCTTGATTCCAAATGAAGAAATTAAGGCTCAGAGTATGAAATCTCACATAGCTGAGGTTAAGAGGCAAAGCCTGAAGCCAAGAATGAACTTGGGTCTGTTGAACTCTAGAGTCCTCACATTTCCCTCAGAAGTTTCTTTGTGACCTTGCTCAAAGTTTCATGGCCCTGTCATCTGTCCAACTGCAAAATCCCCCAACACTAAACTGCCCAAATAAGACATCCTATTCCATTCAAAACATAAGGATGCATGATCTCTCTCCTCTGCCCACCTGCTGAATGCTGGGTTGGGCTGGCCTGAGCAAGCCTGGGTCCTTTTCTTCTTTCCTTTTTTTCTTTTTTTGCAGTGCTGGGGATTGAACCCAGGGCCTTGATGCTTATGAGGCAAGCACTCTACCAACTGAGCCATATCCCCAGTCCAGGCCTGGGTCCTATGCAGCCAAACTCCACCTTTGGGTCTGCCACCCACTCCTTGCCATAGGTAGGAAGGTTGCTCAGTCTACCACAGTTATGGGGATCTTTCTGGTTCCCTTGCTTCCTTACTTGTGATATAAGAAGGAGTTTTTTCAGAGGAGGAAATTGAAATGTAGAGAACTTATGCCACTTGCCCAGCTCAGAACTGATTGTGTAGGGATGAAAGCAGATCAGTCTACTTCAAAAGGACATACTCCCCATTCACTGCATTACACATACCCACCCTAGAATTTGGAGCAGAGCCAGAAGCTGAGGCCTTGCTCTATTAAAAAAATATGTACCTTTTCCTTTTCCAAATCCACACTTGTTCTAGTTTCTCTGTTCTTGACTTTCCAAAGTGGGTGGAGGAGAATTTGCAGTGTGTCTACCTGATGTCCAAACAACCCCTGAAAGCATTTTCTTAAAAAGCAACTCTGAGCCAAGCACTGTGGGGCACACCTATAATCCCAGAGGCTCAGGAGGCTGAGTCAGGAGGATCGCGAGCTCAAAGCCAGCCTCAGCAACTCAGCGAGGCCCTAAACAACTCAGTGAGACCCTGTCACTAAGTAAAATACAAAATAGGGCTGGGGATGTGGCTCAGTGGCCGAGTGCCTCTGAATTCAATCCCCAGTAACCCCCTGTGAAAAAAAAACAAAAACAGCTCTGTGATTTGATTTCTTTAAGATCAAATACTTACTATGACTGTTTTTTTTAATTCCTATGGAATTAGCCACTGGGTTATCGGCACTGTGCAGACCTGATCCCTGGCTCTTACAATTCTGTGCCCATGTTTCAAAGTAAAACATAATATAAAGGAAAAGAGATTTTGAGAAACATCTTTTAGAGTTCAGTGGCATTAACCATCTCCCAGCCCCAAGCATGGCTGAGAAACAATGGCAGAAAAGTACCCAATGCACAACTCCTGAGGACACCAGACCCACTGTACAGTGCCCCATGTATGCCAGTCATGTACAATGCATGGAAATAATGTCCTGTGGAGTTATACCATACAACAGCCTTTGGAAAACTTCAAAAAGTCTGGCTCTTGGGCAGGGATAGGCCCAGGTTTTGTGGAGCCTACCTAGTGCTTATCCATTGAGGCTGGCCTTCTTTTAAGGAATGAAAATTTATGAATAAAAATACACATACTACAGGTGTGTGTAGTAGCACACACCTGTAGTCCAAGCTACCCAGGAGACTGAAGTGAGAGGATCATTTGAGCCCAGGAGGTCAAGACCAGCTTAGGCCACATAGTGAGACCCCATCTCAAAAACAAACAAAAAAGGTACTGTTCACTAAAAGGTGCGTGTCTTAATTCATTTGGATTTCTATAACAAAATACTACAAACTGTGTAGCTTCTAAGCAAAATTTTTTTTTTCATAACTGGAGGAAGGAATGTTCCAAGGCCAAGACAGCAACAGATGCAGTGTCTGATGAGGTCCTACTGTGGTTCATAGATAGCACCTACTAGCTCTGTCTTCACATGGTAGAAGGGACAAGGCAGCTCCCTGGGACTTCTTTTATAAGGACAGTAATCCTATTCATGAAGGTCCTTTCCTAAATGACCTAATGACCTCCTACTTCCTAACACCATCACATTGGGGATTATGTTTCAACATATGAATTGTGGGGAACACAAACATTCAGGCCATAACAATTACTACAATGCACATTATATATTTTTGTTAACCCCAAGCTACTCAAATGGATAAAGTAAATTCACACACAGGAATACTACACAGCAATAAAAAAAGTGTGATACTGATACAACCAACAATAAAGAGGAACCTCATAGACATACTTTGAGTGAAAGAAACCAGACACAAAAATGGCAAGCTGTATTATCTCATTTGTCCATGAGAAAACCAAATCTATACTGTTAAAAACCAGGATAGATTAAAAAAAAAAGAGATACCTGCATACCCATGTTTATCATGGCACTATTCATAAGAGCCAAATTATGCAATCAGCCTAGATGCCCATCAATGGATGAACAGATAAAGAAAATGTGCTATGTGAGTACAATGGAGTATTATTCAGTCATAAAGAAGAATGAAATCATGTCATTTGCAGGAAAATGGAACTGGAGATCATAATGTTAAGTGAAATAAGCCAGATACAGAAGATGAGCATCACATGCTTTTTCTTGTGTGGATTCTAGAATAATAATATAGTAAAAATTTTTAAAAGATAACATGAGAGTAGCAGGGGACCTATTAGGAAAGCGGAAAAGGACCAGGGTGGGAGGGCAGAGGGGACAAGTGATGGCAATAGAGATGGTGGTTATAATCAAAGCACATTGTATGCATATGCAGAAATGTCACAATGAAACCTATGAATTTGTACAAGTAATATGCACTAACATTGTTTTAGTCAGCTTTTGCACCACTGTGAACAAAAGACCTGACAAGAACAATATAGAGGAGGAAAAGTTTATTTGGGGCTTGCAGTTTCCTAGGTCTCCATCCACAGATGTAGACTCTATTGCTTTGTGCTGTAGGTGAGGTAGGACATCATGGCTGAGGAGTGTGACAGAGGAGAGCAGCTCAGAGCATGGCCACAGGAAGCAGGAAGAGTCCCTTGCCAGCA
>JAJEJO010000941.1:221760-237135 GCA_020662805.1 Glaucomys volans | reverse complement strand
CTGGAAGTGCATGTACGGGTGTGTTTTCAGATGTGTGCAGATACATGTGTGCGTGCATATGTGGGCAAATGTGTGTATGCTTGGTCACCAATGTGTTGGTGCCTATATCTGTGTGTGCATGTGTAATTCTGTTCTAGTGAATGTGTGGCTACAACTGTGGTATATGTTCTATGTGTTTGGGTACATGAATGAACATTCTGTAATTGTACATGCGTGTACCTATATGTATGCAGGTTGGTGTATGTGTGCACATCTAAATGAACACAAGGATGTGACTCTTAGTGTGCTATTAAGTGTACAAAAGCATTCAAAAGCATTTATCTACATGTCTCTCTGTGAGAGGCTGTGTGTTTCTATGCCTGCATATGTCAGTGTGTGTCTCTGGTTATGTGTACATCTGCATAAATGCTTGTGTTTGTGTATTTCTATGGATGTACCTGTGAGTGCACATCTGTGTATTTGGACTTGAGTGCATGAGCATTTGTATATACCTGTGTCTGTAGGTATATTTACACATATAATTGTGCTTCTGCAAGCTTGCTTGATGTATCTGTGTGGATCTGTAGTACATGTATGTGTGTATCTGTGCACACATCTATATGATTGCATGCATAAAATTCACATGGGGTTTTATATACATTTGTATGTACTTTAAAAAACACTCAGCTACATTAAAATCACCAGCTTGGAATCTCATTTCATCAGATTGTACTGCCTCAAATCATACTCATGGATTTCTTAGAGATTTTCAGTCCTGACATTATATCACTCCCTCCAACACCCGCCTGCCTCAATCCCTGGCAATTTCAATCTATATACAGATGATCTACCCAATACCCTGGCTTCTGAGTTCCTTGAACTCCAACAATTATATCCTTGATGCTACCTCAGTTGCTCATTCCCACAGTCACACTTTCATGTGTTAAATTACCTGTCACTGCATGACAAGTCACTCTAAAACTCATCAACTTAAAACAACAAGTGAATGTATTACTTCCTACAAATCTGTGGACTGTCTCCCCTGGGCTCACTTAGGCCACTAGAGGTAGGCTAGCTAGGGGCTGCACTTCTTCCTCCATGTGGTCTTGTTCGTTTTTTGTGTGGTACTGGGGATTGAACCCAGGATGCTCTACCACAGAGCCACATCCCCAGCCCTTTTGACATTTTGAGACCATGGGCTTGCTAAGTTGCTGAAGCTGGCCTTGAATTTGTGATCCTCCTGCCTCAGACTCCCGAGTTGCTGGGATTACAGGTGTGTACCACCATACCTTGCTTTTTTGTTTTTGTTTTTAATGTGAGATGACAGCACACCAAGTAAGCAAAACAGAAGTTGCCAGGACTCTTGAGAGTGAAGCTCAAAAATCATACAACCCTACTTCCTCCTCTTTGTGTTAGTCAAAAGAAGTCACAGGGACAAGTTAGGTTCAAGGGGCAGGGAAACATACTCTACTTTGGATGGGAGACACTGCAAAGAACCCGTGATCATTCCTAAGTAACTATGCCAAGGTTTGGCTATGACCAGTAACTGCACATCTTCCATATCTCAATTTCATAGTTACCCTCTCTGCCTCTCCAACTATCACCTCTTGTCTTTTCAGTTTACTTCTTAAATTGCAAATCCAGTAGTCCTTAAACCCTGCCAGGCTACCATTTCATTGATTCTACCACTTTTTCACTGTCTACCTGCTTCGTGGTGTCTCCTCTTCCCTGATCCACCTTAATAAATGCTCTTGGTCACTCATTAAAATCTCTTATGGCACTACCTAAACAATACTCCTGGTCAGATCTGACTCTCCCCTTCCTCTGTGGCTGCACCTGTATACCAGAATGAAACTATGGGAAGAATACAATGATTCCAGCTGGTTTTACTCTGAATTCATAATTACCAACCCCAATTTGAGTGGGATATTAAACTTACCCCAGAATCATATATAGTCTCTTAGGTCCATTTGTTCTGACACTCCTTGAAGAACATTTCACACTTTGTTCTCTCTCTTGAGACCTCTGACAGTTATGTCAAAACTCAGTTGGCAATTTTGTTTCATGTTCCTTTAAGAATATTTCAGCATTTTTGCCCATATGCGATGCTTTCTCTCCTTTCACTAGGGATGAGAAGTCAAGACTCCTAGCTAGCATCAGCCTGTCCACCTGAGCACGAGGTCTCAGTCCTCTACCTGCTCAAGGATCTCCTTTAGCAATTTTTCCCTCTGTCTTCTGTACATCAATCATCTACTTCCTAGGAGATTCAGCAGTTCTGAATAATTTCAATCATCATAGAAGAACATAAGGATTTCTCTTGATTAAAAAGAATTCCCATGGGCTCAGTGTAGCTCTGTGGTAGAATACTTGCCTAGCATGTACAAGGTCCTGGGTTCCATCACCAGCACCACACACATTTTTAAAAAGTTGTCTCTTGACTTCACTTCCCCTCCGGGTTATTTTTTAGGCGGGGGTAACAGGGATTGAACCCAGGGGCACTCGACCACTGAGCCACATCCCCAGCCCGATTTTGTATTTTATTTAGAAGCAGGGTCTCACTGAGTTGCTTAGGGCCTTGCTAAGTTGCTGAGGCTGGCTTTGAACTCACCATACTCCTGCCTCAGTCTCCCGAGTCACTGGGATTACAGGCATGAGCCACTGTGCCCAGCCCCTCCAGCTTTTGTTCCATTTTTTTTTTTTTGCTGTCCTTTAATAACAAAACTTGAAAGTTATTTACTCCTACTATTTCCAATTCCTTCCAGAACCCATTTCAATCAGACTTTCTGTCCTACCAATGCACTCTAAACTGCTCTTCTCAAGGTCACCAGTGATCTCCACATTTTCAAATATGACAGTCAATTCCCATACCTCATGTCATTTGACTCAGCAGCAACATTTGGCACAGTTGATCACTCCTGGAAACTACTCCCTCTCTAGCTCAGTCCCCTGCAGATACACTGACTACTCAGTACAGCTTGAAGATGCCAGACACTCTCCCACTCTTCCACTTGCTAGCTGTCTGACCATGGACAAGTCACTTTCCCTCCCTGAGACTCATTTATCTCATCTATAAAATGATGACAACAATAGTTCCTACTTTATGGGTTGCTGTGAGGATTAAAAGAGAAAATACATAAAAAGCACAAATGGTGCCAGGCACAGAGTAAATACCATGTAAATAATGGTTCATAATCCCAATTTATATATAAGTAAACTGAAGATGAATTCAACATAATAATTAAAGCATAATAGCTTTCTACTTACCGAGTGCTTACCATATACTAAAGGGGCCCTTTCCATGAATTATGATATAGATACTCATGTGCATACAAGCACAGATGTTCATATATACATTAATATTTTTAAATAATAAAATTAAAAGGTTAATAAATCTGTCCAGGATTGCACAGCTCTAATTGGGATATGCACAGCTGGTCTGCATGAGGCCAGAACTGGTACTCTCAAATACCTTGCACTAATGTGTGTGTGTTGGTATGTGCTCGTGTGTCTTTGTGTGCACTCGGTATGCAAAGGCACATGCATGCAATGGCTCTGTGATCGATTCTATAATCATAGTTGTCTTTATACGCCCCCTCAACATTTGCATGTTTTTAGAGATCACTGGTAATTTCCTCACCTGTTCTTCTCCAGTATAGCCAGCAGAGGGGGCTCAGGAATTTTTTTCTTATCTTGAAGAAGCCAAGACAGTACAACATTAGAAAAGCTTCCTTTGAAAAACGCTAGTTCTTGAAGACAGTAGCTATATGTTCTATGACTGACTTTGCATACTCTGAAGACAGAAAGCAAACAGCCGCTCAGACCTCAGATCTCTCCGCCATTAGGCCATTTCTGTCTGAAAGCAAGTACCCAGCTCCCAAAGAATGCTCAACCACTAAGCTTTCCAGCATCACTGCCATCTCTCCTGTGACACAACACATGTGGCACTCACTGCCTTCTGGCCATCCAGCTCCACCCCGCATCAGAAGCCTACCTCACAATAAACCAAGCCCCTAGTTTCTCTTTTTCTCTTCCCATTTTCCTGCCTTCTTTTGAGTGACATTTTAAGTACAATTCAACTGACACTGACAGAATAAGGCCAGGCTTTGCTTCACTGAAGCTTCCCACCTAGCCTAGGAGGCAAGAACCACTATTTTACCCTCCTCATTTAGAAAAAGAGGCATCAAGGCTCAGAGAGCAGGGCACTTTGCCTAAGGTCATGCAGAGACAGAAACCAAACTCAGACTCCTTTGAATCTTGAGCTCTCTTCACTCATTTCACCATGGACTAAGGAAAATGGTGGACCTGTAATGGGAAACACCCAGTGAGGGACTGACTCCTTATCTTGACTAGCCCTACACTCCAAACTCTCAGACTTGAAAATGCATCCAAATTATCTAAGGGTATTTTTTATAGAAAAATTAAAATGCAAAAGTCACAGGGAGTCCCAATCTGCAGCAAGCCCAGGAATTTGCCTTTGTCATAAACATCCCACCAGACTCTAAGGCAGGTGGTCACCCAGCCCCACGGAGGGAACAACAGGTCTCTAACAAGGTCCACCCAGCTTCCCTCAAGCACCACACATTCTTGGCCAGTCAACTCAAAAAGCCTCAAAACACTTCCAAATACCCATGGTGACCATTGATGGAGTACCTGCCACATGGTAGGCACTTTACATTTAGGTTTATGATCTATTATGCCCTATTTTGAGTTCATTTTTGTGAAACCTATAAGGTCTGTGTCTAGGTTCCTTCTTTCTATGGACATCCAATAGTCCAGCACCATTTGATCCTTTCTCCATTGAATTGCCTTTGATCCTTTGTCAAAGGATAGGTGTACTTGTTTGGGTTTATTTGTGGGTTCTCTATTCTATTCCACTGTATTCTACTCTGTTCCATGGATTTTCTGTCTATTCTTTCAGCAAAACCACAGCGTCTTGATTTCTGTCACTTTATAGAAAGTGTTGAAATCAAAGTAGTACTTCAACTGTGTTTTTCTTCTTCAGTGTTTCCTTGGCTATTTAAGGCTTTTGCCTTTCTATATAACTTTAGAATCCCTTTGTCAATATCCACAATACTTTGATGGGATTTTGATTGGAAATGCATTCAAGTTATACCTCAAGTTGGGAAGAAGTGACATCTTAACAATACTGAAACAGTCAATGAACTTTGATTGCTTTCATTACAATTTGGTATCTACATAAAGATCCTTCACATATTCTGTTAGGTTTGTGCCTAAGTATTTCAGTTGTGCAACTATTGTAAATGGTATTCATTTTCAGCTGCAACTATTCATTCCTGGTATCTAACAAAGCAATTGACTTCTGTAGATTAACCACATGTCCAGTGACTGACCACTTACTAGTTCCAGGAGATTCTTTTGTCAGCCCTTTGTCATATTCTACATAGATATTCATGCAATCTGCAGACAAAGACCCAGGATATATATATATTTTATATATATATAATATATGTATATATACACACATATATATGTATATATACTATACATATATATTATATATGTATATTATATATTAATATAATATGTATATGTATATTAATATACTATAATATATACATATAATATATATTATATATATAATGTATGTGTGTGTGTGTGTGTGTATATATATATATATATATATATATATATAGGCACCTAAGCCTCAGGTTGACTCTGCAAGTCAGATCCTATTAATATCCCCATTTTCCAAAGGGGTATTCATTCACAAAGGTCAAAAGCTTAGAAATGGAAAAGCCAGGATTTAATACAAGTCTGCCTCTGTGGACTGCTTGTGACCTTTGCACTCCACCATGGTGAGATACTTCCAAGAATTTGCTGAAGTAAAAGGTAGAAGGTAGAAAAAAGTCTGTTGGAGGGGGAACTTAATCTCTGCCCTTGATCCAGTGTGTGCCATTGGGAAAATCTGTGAATCCTAAAGCGAGCTAAGTCATTGACCTCACAGTTGAGTGGAACATTGGGCTAGTCACAAGCTGTCACATTATTGATGAGGAAGCTGAAGCCCAGAGATACTACCTGAAATTTGCAATTTAAGAGACTGTCAAAACCCACACAAACTGCTAATTAGGGAAGCATATAGGAGAAAGAGTTGGGGACAGAGGGCTTACTTTCCATCTCTGAGATACCTTCTCACCACCCCCCATATACTCACACGCTGGAATGAAAGTTAAGCTGCCATTGCCAGGAGAGCTGGTGGATCTCTATTACAAAGGAGTGTGAACTAGAAGGGAATGGCCTACAAGGGCAGAATTTGTGCAGCACTAACAGACCCTGCTGCCTCAAAATTCCACCTGCCACCCACCCAGTTGTCACAATGCCATGCTCCCATTGTTAGACGTGCACTCTGCACAGAACGGGTGGCAAATCACAGCTTCCCTCTCATTTCTTTTAGATTCTTTTTCTGATTTAATGTTACTATTAGTGACAGTTTATCTATCATTGTTTATACTTTTCTTGAGGTCTCTATTAACATCCTTGTAGATTCATGCACACATCTAAGAGATTATACAGAGATCCCATGGACCCAGTCTTGTCAAAGGGTAATATCTTGGAAAACTACTCCAAGAATACAGCCAAGGTGTGGACATGGTAAATCCACAGATCTCATTCACGTTTCCACAGTTCACTGGTACACATTTGCATGTGTGTCTTTAGCTCTACATAATTTGATCACGTGTGGGTTCATGTGTCCGCCACCCCAGTCAAGATACCAAACAGTCCCATCACCACAAGGGTCCCTGCTTTACCATTTTATCATCACATGAACCTCCCTCCAAGACCCCACCCATCCTAAACTTGGCCACCACTAATCTGCCCTATCTAGCATTTTGTCCTCAGCACCGCAAAAAAAAAAGTAAAAAAAACTAATAGTTCATGCTTATTGATGGCCAAGTCATATTCCATGATGGACATACCAGTTTATTTACCCATTCACTTATTATAGGACATATGGGTTCTTTCCTTGTTTCCAAGGGTCTTTTTTTCATATTCCACATAAAATATGCTATGAATATTCATGTAAAGTTTTTGCATGAACATAAGTCTTCACTTTGAGACAAATGCTCAGGAGTACAAGTACTAGGTTGTATGGTAACTGCATGCTCATTTTTTCCTTTTTTTACAGACATGTGCCACCACACCCAGCTCTATACTTTTGTTTTTGTTGTTCAAATTAGTGATACATGAAAGGAGAATGCACTTTAACACATCATACTTAAATAAATGGAGTATAACTTCTCATTCTTCTGGTTGTACATGATGTAGAATCACACTGGTCCTATAATCACATATGCACATAAGGTCATAATATCCAATTCATTCTATTATCCTTCCTACCCACTTACCCCTTTCCCTCCCTTCACTCCCTTCTAATTCAAAGTACCTCTATTCTTCCCTAGCTCCCATTCATTGTGAATTAGCATTCACATATCAAAGAAAACATTTGGCCTTTGGTTCTTTGGGATTGGCTTATTTTGCTTAGCATGATATTCTCCAGCTCTATCCATTTACTGGCAAATGACATAATTTCATTCATCTTTAAGGCTAAGTAATATTCCATTGTGTATATATACCACATTTTCTTTATTCATTCATCTATTGAAGAGCGCCTAGGTTGGTTCCATAGCTTAGCTATTGTGAATTGCACTGCCATAAGCATTGATGTGTCTGTATCACTGTAGTGTGCTGATTTTAAGTCCTTTGGGTATAGGCCAAGGAGTGAGATAGCTGGGTCAAACAGTGGTTCCATTCCAAGTTTTCTAAGGAATCTCCACACTGCTTTCCACAATGATTGCACCAATTTACAGTCCCACCAGGAATGGATGAGTGTACCTTTTTCCCCACATCCTTGCCGAGATTTATTGTTGCTTGTATTCTTGATAATTTCCTTTTTTTTGAGATATGTAACATTTTAATAATATTGAATAACATACAGTATCTCTTCACTTATTTGAATCTTCTTAAAATTTTTGTTTGTTTAATGTTGGTATATAAATATGCAATTGATTTTTATACATATATGTAGTATGTGGCAACTAATATGCTCTTTTTTGATAATTGCCATTCTAACTGGAGTGAGATGAAATCTTAGAGTAGTTTTGATTAGCATTTCTCTAATTGCTAGAGATAATGAACATCTTTAATATATTTGTTGATCAATTTTATTTCTTCTGTGAAGTGTCTATTCAGTTCCTTAGCCCATTTGTTGATTGGGTTTTTTTTTTTGGTATTAAGTTTTTGAGTTCTTTATATTTCCTGGAGATTAATGCTCTATCTAATGTGCACATAGTGAAGATTTTCTCCCATTCTGTAACCTCTGTCTTTACAATCTTGATTGTTTCCTTTGCTGTGAAGAATATTTTCAGTTTGATTCCATCCTATTTATTGATTCTTGATTTTACTTCTTGTACTTCAGGAGTATTGTTAAGGAAGTCAGTTCCTAAGCTGACATGGTGGTGATTTGGGCCTACTTTTTATTCTGTTATGCACAGGGTCTCTGTTCTAGTACCTAAGTCCTTGATCCACTTTGAGTTGAGTTTTGCATGGGATGAGATATAGGGGTTTAATTTCATTTTGCTGCATAAGGATTTCCAGTTTTCCCAGCACCATTTGTTGAAGAGGCTATCTTTTCTCCAATGTATGCTTTTGGCACCTCTGTCTAGTATGAGGTAACTACTTATGTGGGTTTGTCTCTGTGTCTTCTATTCTGTACCATTGGTCTATGTATCTATTTTGATGCCAATGCCATGCCATTTTTGTTACTATAATTATGTAGTGTAATTTAAGGTCTGGTATTATGATGTCTCCTGCTTCACTTTTCTTGGTAAGGATTGTTTTTTCTATTCTGGGTCTCTTATTTTTTCCAAATGAATTTCATGATTGCTTTTTCTAGTTCTATGAAGAATGTCATTGGCATTTTAATGGGAATTGCATTAAATCTGTAAAATGTTTTTAGTAGTATGGCCATCTTGACAATATTAATTTTGCCTATCCAAGAGCATTGGAGATCATTCTATCTTCTAAGGTCTTCTTCAATTTCTTTCTTTATTATTCAGTAGTTTTCATTGCAGAAGTCTTTTGCCTCTTTTGTTGGATTGATTCCCAGATCTTTTACTCTTTTCAGGTTATTGTGAATGGGGTAGTTTTCCTAATTCCTCTTTCAATGGATTCATCACTGACGTATAGGAACACATTTGATTTTGGGATGTTAATTTTATATCCTGCTACTTTGCTATAGGTATTTATGAGTTCAAGAAGCTTTTTGACGGAGCTTTTTTTGGGTCTTCTAAATATAGAATCATGTCATAGGCAAATAGGGATAGTTTGAGTTCTTCTTTTCCCATTTGTATCCCTTTAATTTCTTTCTTTTGTTTAATAGCTCTGGCTTGGGTTTCCAGGAATACATTGAACAGAAGTGGTGAAAGTGGTCATCCCTGACTTGTTTCAGTTATAGAGGGAATACTTTCAATTTTTCTGCGTTTAGAATGATGTTGGCCATTGGCTTAGCGTAGATAGCCTTTTCAATGTTGAGGTATGTTCCTACTATCGCTAGTTTTCTATTGTTTTGAACATGAAGGGGTGCTGTATTTTGTCAAATGCTTTCTCTGCATCTATTGAGATAATCATATGATTCTTGTCTTTAAGTCTATTGATGTGATGAATTACATATATTGATTTCTGTATGCTGAACCAACCTTGCTTCCCTGGGATGAACCCCACTTGATTTTGGTGCACTATCTTTTTAATATGTTTTTGTATGTGATTTGCCAGAATTTGATTAAGAATTTTTGCATCTATGTTCATCAGGGACATTGGTATGAATTTTTATTTCCTTGATGTGTCTTTGTCTGGTTTTGGTATCAGGGTGATACTAGCCTCATAGAATGAGTTTGGAAGGTTCCCTCCTTTTATATTTCATGAAATAATTTGAGGAGTATTGGTGTTAACTGAGAGTCTGTCTGTTCCTGGACTTTTCTTGGTTGGTAAGCTTTTGATGGCATCTTCTATTTCATTGCTTGAAATTGATCTGTTTAAATTGTGTATGTCTTCCTGATTCAGTTTGGGTAGGTCAGATGTCTCTAGAAATTTGTCCATGTCTTCAAGATTTTCTATTTTATTGAAGTATAAATTTTCAAAATAGTTACTGATTATCTTCTGTATTTCAGTAGTGTCCATCATGATATTTCCTTTTTATTCATGAATTTAATTTGAGCTTTCTCTCTTTCCCTTCATTAGTGTGGCTTAGGGTTTATCAATTTTATTTATTTTTTTCAAAGAACCAACTTTTTGTTTTGTCAATTTTTTGAATTGTTTCTTTTATTTCAATTTCATTGATTTCAACTCTGATTTTAATTATTTCCTGTCTTCTGCTTTGGTGTTTATTTGTTCTTCTTTTTCTAGGACTTTTAGGTGCAATGTTATGTTATTTATTTAGTGAATCTCTTCTTTTATTGAATGAGCTCAATGCAATGAACTTTCCTCTTAGCACTGCCTTCTTAGTGTACCAGAGATTTGACATGTTCTAACAGTGTTCTCATTTACCTATAAGTATTTTTCTATTTCATCCCCGATTTCTTCTGCTATCCATTCATCATTCAATAGCATATTATTTAGTCTCCATGTGTTAGAGAAGCTTCTATTTTTTATTTTATTATTGATTTCTAATTTTATTCCATTATGATCTGATAGAATGTAGAGTATTACCTCTATTTTTTTTGTATTTGCTAAGAGTTGCTTTGTGGCATAAGATATGGTCTACTTTAGAGAATGATCCATGTGCTGCTGAGAAGAAAGTGTATTCACTCATTGATGGATGAAATATTCTACATATGTCCATTACGTCTAAATTACTGATTATATTATTTAGTTCTATAGTTTCTTTGCTTAGTTTTTGCTTGGAGGATCTATCCAGTGGTGACAAAGGTGTGCTAAAGTCACCTAGTATTATTGTGTTGTGGTCTATTTGATTCTTGGAATTGCGAAGGGTTTATTTGATGTATGTAGATGCTCCATTGTTTGGGTCATAAATATTTACGCTTGTTATGTCTTGTTGCCCTATAATCCCTTTAAGCAGTCCTTTGTCCCTTCTGATTAACTTTGGCTTGAAGTTCACTTTTATCTGATAAAAGGATAGAAATCCCTGCTTGTTTACACAATCCATGTGAGTGATATGTTTTTTCCCATCCTTTCACCTTCAGTCTATAGATGTCTTTGCCTATGAAGTGAGTCTCTTGGAGACAGCATATTTTTGGGTCTTGTTTTTTAATTCAATCTGCCAGTCTATGCCATTTGATTGATGAGTTTAGGCTATTAAGGCTCAAGGTTATTTTGGGGATATGAATTGTATTCCTGGTCATTTTGATTTATTTCTGGTTATTAATTTGAATTAGTTTCTCCTTTGATTGACTACCTCTTTAGTGTAGTTCCTCTCTTCGCTAGTTTTCACTTTTTTTCATTTCATCTTCATGGAATTTTTGTTGAGAATGTTTTGTAGTGCAGGCTTTCTAGTTGTGAATACTTTTAAATTTGTTTGTCATGGAAGGTTTTTATTTCATCTGAAGCTTAATCTGAAGCTTAATTTTGCTGGATATAGAATTCCTGGTTGTCATCCATTTTCTTTCAGAGCTTGGTATATACTATTGCAGGACCTCCTACCCTTGAGGGTCTGGGTTGAGAATTTAGGTGAGATCCAAATTGGTTTCCCCCTATAGGCAGTCTGATATTTTTCTATGGCCACCTTCAAAATTTTATCCTTATTCTGTATGTTAGGAATTTTCATTTTAATGTACTTTGGTGTGGGTCTGTTGTAATTTTGTACATTTGGGGTCCTGTAGACCTCTTGTATTTGATTTTTCCATTTCTTTTTTTAGGTTTGGGAAACTTTCTGATATAATTTCATTGAAAAGATTGTGCATTCCATTGGTTTGTATATCTGCACCTTCGTCTATTCTGATAAATCTTAGATTAGGTCTTTTCATGTTATCCCATAATTCTTGGAAGTTCAATTCATGGTTTCTTAACATCTCTCCATGGTCAACTCTATTCAAAATATGTGATTCAAGATTACATATTTTGTTTTCATGCCTGAGGTTCTGTCTTCTAAGTCATCTAGTCTATTGGTGATGCTTTCTATTGGATTTTTAATTTGATTTATTGCTTCCTTAATTTTGAGAATGTATGCTTGGTTTATTTTCAGAATCTCTATCTCTTTATTGAAGTGACCTTTCATCTCCTGAATTTTATTTCTGATTTCACTCCTTACATAATCTTTTACATCATGAATCAGTTTAACTATGCACATTCTAAACTCCTTCTCTGACACTTCTTCCACTGTGGTGTTAATGAATTCTATTATTGGAGCATCTTGGTTTGTTTGGGATGATCTGTTCCCTTGTTTTATCATGTTGCTTGTGCATCTGCCCACCTATCAGTGTGGATCTGAGACAGTAGAGTTTCTGCCCTTAGAATTATAGTGTCTCTGAAGGTTTCCAGTACCTTGTCTTTAAGGGGGGGACCAATATTAACAGCACCCAATGCAAACAGTGTACAGCCTTAAACCAAATACCTCCTATTAAGACATCTACACTTTTGTCACAACAAACAGAAATGATGTGTCCAATTATTGTCTACAATATAAACAGTAAGTTTGCAAAAGTGTTTACAATTTCAAATGGTGGACAAAGAGAAAAATGGTGTAGGATGTGATGTTTATGAGGAAGGAGGAGAGAAGACGGAAGTAAAAAATTATAGGAAGAGTAAAAGAGCAATTAATAGAAGTTGGCTTTTAGGAGAAAAGAGAGAGAGAATCTAGGGAAACAGATAAGTGAGAGGAAAAATATAAAGTAAAAATTTTTAAAATAAAAATAGAAAAAGTAAAAAAGAATACATAACAAAACTAATATACTGGGGAGATTCAAGATGGCGGGCTAGAGGAAGGCTGCATTCCTACTTGCTCCGTGGATTCCTACTTGCTCAGGATTCAAACACCAGGAATATGGCTCTCGATGAGATTTTATATTCAAATCACATATGAGAGGCCCCCAGTTGCCGCTCCGGAACCAAGTATGCCGGGCTGTGCTCGGCCCGGCCGCGGGCAGCTACCACTTGGGAGCACCGGACCCCGCAGCTGCTTCGGAGTCACCGACCTGGGTCTGCGCCAGCCAGCAAGTGAGTGCGGGTCCCCCAGCAGTGACTTCGGAGTCAGAATCCACTTCGGAGTCACTGACCAGGCCTGGGCGCCAGCCGGCAAGTGAGTGCGGGTCCCCAGCAGCAGCTTCAGAGTCACTGACCAGGCTCAAGCATCAGCCAGCAAGTGAGTGAGGGTCCCCAAGTGAGTGTGGGTCCCCAGCAGCGGCTTTGGAGTCACTGACCAGACTCGGGCACCAGCCAGCAAGTGAGCCCAGGACTCCAGTAGCTGCTGGGAAATCACCATCCCTAGATCAGGTTCAGGCCTGAACCCCAGGCAGCCTCAGCTGTGAACACATACCCACCAAGCCATCTGACCACCATATCCAGCTCCAAACCCAGGCCTGCACCCTGTTCCTGGTCTAGTCTCAGGCCTGCACCCATGCTGTTGCTGACCATCTAACAACAGCAGGTTATCTTAGCCCACAAACATTGATTATCCCTGACTTGGAGGCAGTGGGACAGCATCCTTCTTGGGACACAGCATTACCAAGTGCCTGACAGGCATCAGACTACTGAACAACAAGAGGTTTGAATACTACAATATAATTTTACGGCAGAACTTTCTTCCTCTTTTTTTTTTTTTGTCTAAGTAGTAATATTACGATTACTCCTAATATACTTACTACATTCCCACTTCTGTCCTATTAATACCCTTATCATTCTATCATGCTCTAATATAGCAGTGTCCTTGGAGACCCATTCTCTTTTCTCATGCTAAAAAATTATTTCCTCTAATTCCGCTCTCACTATTCCTATGACAGAGTAACTATAGACTCACTTCCTATCTCATTAACATTATATTCTAAACCACTCAGCATTTTCTTTTTCCACTATTTGAAATTGTGGTCCTTATTGTAAACCTATCGATTATGCAGTAGATAATTAACACTCATTCCTGTATACTATAACGCAGTTTATATCTAAATGGTTCTATATGGTTTAAGGACACATATTCTTTATATGGAGTACTGCAAATAATAATCTCTTCAAAGTGAGGTATTGGAAATCTGCAGGGACACTATAAGTCTTTACAGGGAAACTGCAATCCCTCAGACTCGCACTTCTAGAGGGGAAGATACACAAACAATATGAGAAAGCACAGGAAGAAAGTGTCCCAAACAAACCTAGATGATATATCAAGAGAACCAAAAGACAGCATGACAGAAGGAAAGACAGAAAGGGAGTTCAGAATGCTCATAATTAAAATGATCCAAGAAGAGAATGATGTGACGAGAGAGCAAATTCAGGCTATAAATAATCAGCTAATAGAGCAATTGCAGGAAGCAAAAAATCATTTCAATAAAGAGATAGAAGTTCTAAGAAAAAAACAAACAGAAATCCTTGAAGGAAACAAGGAAATGAAGGAAACAATAAACAAAGTTAAAAACTCAATAGAAACCATAATTAACAGAATAGATCACCTGGAAGACAGAACCTCAGACAATGAAGACAAAATATTTAATCTTGAAAACAAAGTCGAACAAACAGAGAAGATGGTTAGGAACCATGAACGAAACCTCCAAGAAATATGGGACATCATGAAAAGACCAAATTTAAGAGTTATTGGGATTGAGGAAGGCACAGAGATACAAACCAAGTGTATGAATAATCTGTTCAATGAAATAATATCAGAAAATTTCCCCAAAATGACAAACGAGATGGAAAATCAATTACAAGAGGCTTACAGGACACCAAACACACAGAATTACAACAGATCCACACCAAGGCACATTGTAATGAAAATACCTAACATACAAAACAAAGATAGAATTTTAAAGGCGACAAGAGAAAAACATCAGATTACCTACAGGGGGAAACCAATACGGATATCAGCAGATTTCTCAGCCCAGACCCTAAAAGCAAGAAGGGCCTGGAACAACATATTTCAAGCTCTGAAAGAAAATGGATGCCAACCAAGAATCTTATACCCAGCAAAACTTACCTTCAGATTTGATGACAAAATAAAATCCTTCCATGATAAACAAAAGCTTAAAGAATTCACAAATAGAAAGCCTGCCCTACAGAATATTCTCAGCAAAATATTCCAAGAGGAAGATATGAAAAATAACAATGTTAGTCAACATGGGGAGGAATTACCCTAAAAAAATAGCCAATCAAAGGAGAAACAAAGTTAAGTTAAAAACCCAAAAAAACTAAAATGACAGGAAATACAAGTCATATCTCAATAAT
>JAJEJO010000941.1:153502-215692 GCA_020662805.1 Glaucomys volans | reverse complement strand
CAAGTGGGTTTCATGCCAGGGATGCAAGGTTGGTTCAACATCCGGAAATCAATAAATATAATTCACCACATCAATAGACTTAAAGTCAAGAACCACAAGATTACTTCAATAGATGCAGAGAAAGCATTTGATAAAATACAGCACCCCTTCATGCTCAAAACACTAGAAAAAATAGGGATAGTTGGAATGTTCCTTAACATTGAAAAGGCTATCTATGCTAAGCCCACAGCTAGCATCATTCCAAAATGCAGAAAAATTGAAAGCATTCCCCCTGAGAACTGGAACAAGGCAGGGATGCCCTCTTTCGCCACTACTATTCAACATTGTCCTTGAATCTCTAGCCAGAGCAATTAGACAGACCAAAGAAATTAGAGGAATACAAATAGGAAAAGAAGAGCTCAAACTATCCCTATTTGCTGATGACATGATTCTCTATTTAGAAGAACCTAAGAATTCTACCAGAAAAATTCTGGAACTCATAAATGAATTCAGTAAAGTAACAGGATATAAAATTAATGCTCACAAATATAATGCATTTTTATTCGTAAGTGATGCATCCTCTGAGAGAGAAATTAGGAAAACTACCCCATTCACAATAACCTCAAAAAAAAATAAAATACTTGGGAATCAATCTAACAAAAGAAGTGTAAGACCTATACAATGAGAACTACAGAACACTAAAGAAAGAAATTAAAGAAAGTCTGAGAAGATGGAAGGATCTCCCATGTTCTTGGATAGGCAGAATTAATATTGTCAAAATGGCCATACTACCAAAAGCGCTATACAAATTCAATGCAATTCCAATTAAAATTCCAATGACGGACCTCATAGAAATAGAGCAAATTTGGAGAAATAATTTGGAGGAATCACGAAATTAATTAATCATGAAATTAATTTGGAGGAAAAAGATACCCAGAATAGCTAAACCAATTCTTAGCAAGAAGAGCAAAGCAGGGGGTATCACAATACCAGACCTTCAACTATACACAGAGCAATAGTAACAAAAACAGCATGGTATTGGCACCAAAATAGACAGGTAGATCAATGGTACAGAATAGAGGACACAGAGACAAACCCACATAAATACAGGTATCTCATACTTGACAAAGGAGCCAATAACATACAATGGACAAAAGATAGCCTCTTCAACAAATGGTGCTGGGAAAATTGGAAATCCATATTCAGCAAAATGAAACTAAACCCATATCTCTCACCTATACAAAACTCAACTCAAAGTGGATCAAGGACCTAGAAATCAGACCAGAGACTCTGCACCTAATAGAAGAGGAAATAGGTCCAAATCTTCATCACGTTGGCCTAGGACCAGATTTCCTCAACATGACTCCCAAAGCGCAAGAAATAAAAGCAGGAATCAATGATTGGGATAGAGTCAAACTAAAAAGCTTTTTCTCAGCAAAGGAAACAATCAGCAATGTGAAGAGAGAGCCTTCAGAGTGGGAGAAAATCTTTGCCACACACACTCCAGATAGAGCACTAATCTCCGGAATCTACAATGTACTCAAAAATCTTTACACCAAGAACAATAGTAACCCAATCAATAAATGGGCCAAGGAAATGAACAGACGCTTTACAGAGGAAGATCTACAAGCAATCAACATATTCATGAAAAAAATGTTCAACATCCCTTGTTATAAGAGAAATGCAAATCAAAACCACCTTAAGATTTCATCTTACCCCAATTAGAACGTCTTTTATTAAGAACACAGGCAACAACAGGTGTTGGAGAGGATGTGGGGAAAAGGGTACATTCATACATTGCTGGTGGGAGTGCAAGTTGGTGCAGCCACTCTGGAAAGGAGTGTGGAGATTCCTTAGGAAACTTGGAATGGATCCACCATTTGACCCTGCTATCCCACTCCTTGGCCTATACCCAAAGGACTTAAAATCAGATTACTACAGTGATGCAGCCACATCAATGTTCATAGCTGCTCAGTTCACTATAGCTAGATTGTGGAACCAACCTAGATGCCCTTCAATAGATGAATGGATAAAGAAACTGTGGTATATATACACAATGGAGTATTATTCAGCCATAAAGAAGGATAAAATTATGGCATTTGTAGGTAAATGGATGATGTTGGAGACTGTTATGCTAAGTGAGATCAGCCAATCCCAAAAATCCAAAGGCCGAATGGTCTCTCTGATCAGTGAATGATGATGAATTATGCAGGGGGGAAGGGTGGCTAGAATGGAGGAAGGATAGATAGCATAGAGGGAAGGGAGGGGTGGGGTCGGAGTGGGGGGTAAGAATAATAACAGAATGTGTGACAGACATCATTGCCCTGTGTACATGTATGAATGCACAGATGGTATGACTCTACTTTGTGTACAACCAGAGAAACAATAGCTGTACTCCATTTGTGTTTAATGAATCAATAAGTAAATAAAGATAAATAAATAAATTGATACGGGAGTATGAAAAATGGTGGAATGAGACAGACATCATTACCCTATGTACGTGTATGATTACATGAATGGTATGCGTCTACATCATGCACAACCATAGAAATGAAAAGTTGTACCCCATTTGTGTACAATGAATCAAAATACAGTCTGTAAAAATAAAAAAAGTAAATAAAATAAATTGATATATCTGACAAAAATAAAAAACAAAACAAACAAACAAACAAAAACTAATATACAATTCAGAAATCCCAGTCCTCATTAAACTGATGCATGAAAAATACTTGGTTTCTAAAAGGGTAGAAATATGAGAGAGAAAAGAAAAAGAAACAGGATCTCAGTGAAAAATTGATGAATTGTTTCCACAAGGGTTCAAAAGTTTCTCAGTTTCCCTTCTCAGAAGCTACGTGGGGTCTTCTGGAGTTTGATGTTAGCTCCACCCTCAGGATGGTTGGGTTGCTAGGATGAGAGGGTTAGTCCTGGAGCAGATCTCCTGGATGCAGGGTGTAGGCTTAGATATGCTCTGTTCTCTTTGATGGGTGTCAGGTGGCCTGGAGATTTTAAGTCAGTGCACCTCCAAGGTCCAGCAATTGCTGGTCCACGCTGGAAGACTGCACCCCAGGAATCTGCTTTGGGTTCCACTCATGTGGTATAGGAGCCTGTTCTTAGCTCACTATTTTGCCTGTGAATCCCACAATTCCTGATCTCTGATTCAGTCTCTAAGTTCATTCTCTTCTGCCCTGCCCTTTCAAATTCCTGGTCAGGTGTGTCTCTCCTAGCCAGTGCTATAAGCAGCTGGATTGGAAATGGAGAGGAAAGCCAGGTGGGTTTCCGCAACAAGTATTCTGCTGTGTCAACCTCTCTCCATGGTTGATTTTCTCTTGGTCACTTAGGTACACTCTCTGTCGTACAGCGCAGGTTTACCTGGCTCATTTTTCAGACCATACTCAGGTTTACCAATAATCAACTCCCCCAGGTGCTGGCCCCCATACCACAACTGCAAAATGGTTAATCTGATGCTACTTGGGGAGATGGTGGCTTCCCTCCTGAACATGGATACTGTGCAGCACAGCTCACTGTTTTTTCAAGTAGTTTCTCTGAACTCTAGGCTCTCTGTACCCTGACTCACCTCAGTCATTCCAAGAATGGGGGTTCCTTTAATTCTTTTATTGCTTTACTGTGTTCGTATCAGGACTGTTATGGCTAGTACCGCCAGTCACTTCTGCAACTGTGGGGCTGGGGATCTTTCCCCCTTATTTTATTATACAAGATCTCCTGAGTCTCCAATCTGTTTTGGGTGTCCAGTATTAAATTCCAGTAAAGTCTCCCCTAATTCTTGATCATTCACCCACCTTATTGAAGCTACCTTTCTGCTCTTTTTGGTTCACACTATGGAGCCACTAGGGAAGTGATCCTTCTATTCCACCATCTTGCCACCTCTCCTGCATGTTCACTTTTTAAAGAATCTTCCATACTATTTTTCCAGAGTGGTGATGCCATTTCCCATTCCCATAACAACATATGAGTGACAGTTCTTCCGTATCCTCAACAGCATTTGGTGCAATAACTACTTTTTTTCCAGTCATTCTGACTGGAAATGATAGAGACATAATGATAGCTCAAAGTGGTAGTAATTTACATTTTCCTTATGTTGAGGAAATAATGTAGATCATCATTTTATGATGGTACATGTACATCCTCTTCAGTGAAATGATTATTGATATCTTTTGTCTAATTTCTGATTAAATGGTTTTATTGTTGAATTTTATGACTCCTTCATAGATTCTAGATCTTAGTCCCTTGTAAGATACATAGTTTTCAAACATCTCTCCCAGTCTACAGATCACCTCTTTGCATAGACTTTTAAAAAGTTCTGATTTTGGTTAGGTCAATTTATCAAGTTTTCCTTTTATGGATAGTCCTTTTGCCCCTAGGATTTCAGATAAAGCAAAATTTTTATTAAAAGTGAGATTAATAAAGTTTAATAATGTGTATTTTATCAGGAAATAGGTTCTAGAACCAGGCAGCACTACAGACTGAAAATGGTTCAGAATGCCCCCCACCTCCAATGTGGTGAGCTATATTTACAACATAAAAACAGCAAATTATGGTACAGAGATGACCTGATTGGTCCAAGTGGGTATTTGCCTTAATTAGGCACAATCTGTCAGTCTTCAAACTGGGATTGGCTGAAGGTTTGGCTGCTATGCTTTGCCCGAAGTTCAGTTGCTTGGTTACCAGGATATAGTCTCAAATTAGGTTACAGCTTCCTTTACATCAAGCAAGGTTGCATTCATTGTATATGGAGGCCATTTGGGGTCAAACTTTATCACCCAAGTAGACCTGTACTCTTTGTCCTGTAGGTCAGTTATCCTAGAGGTTTTGTGGGTTAGAGTTACACTGAATCACTTTGTGCCATATATGCCCCAAAGATTACTTTATTTAATCTTCTCAATTCGTCTGTGGAGATAAAATCCATTTCTATCCACATTATACAGATGCATAAGTTAAAAGACAGAGTGACTTAGTTATTTGCCCAAAGTCCCACAGCTAGAAAATAGAAGAACTGGGGCAAAATCTTGGTCTTTTTTTGTTTCCAAGCACCTTTCCGTGTGGTCATTTCTTGGGGCCACTACTGGCCCAGGCATGTCAATTTCTATCAAGACTCTCTGGCCTGGCCTCAACCTTTATTGAGATTTTCTAGATTTTTCAGTTCAAAATCCACTGCCTCCATGTAGAAAGGGGAATTTCATGCCCATCAAGGGTTCTAAGGCTTGTATGGCCCTCCTATCATCCCTTTTCCTATGTGCTACCAAAAGAGGCCCAAATGATTAGAGAAGAGGCCACCTGTTCACATTTCTCTTCTCCAACTTTCCTTTACTTCTGACTTGTGGATTAAGAAGCTCATTTTGGATATAGGTCCTGGAAATGGATCTTTTATGTTTCTTTGTTCTTGGATGCATAGATTTTGGTTACTTTCCAAAGACCTGGCCAATCTCCATGACATTTAATTTTACATCCTCTCTTTTTCAAATGCTTCCCTCTAATGACACTATGATTTATTTGAAATTTTTTCTTGAAATTTGTTACATTTGGTCATTCATTTATTCAACATATTCTTTCTGAATGATCTTGCCTTGCTCTTTGCTGAGTGCTGTGCTATGCAGTGTGGATACAGTGCGGAACAAGACAGGATAGACCCTGATGTCCTAACGTTTGTAATCTATCTGGGAGTAGTTAACATGAAATATTATTTGTTCCTGTCTGTGCTGTAGAGATTTTTCCTGCTTCCACATTCAAACCTTATACTTTACTGAGCCTAGATTAGTCACTTATCCCCCTAAACATGCAATGGGATTTCTGTCTCCTTGGGATACTTAAGGGGTTTTTCAAACTTTTTTATTTTAGCATAAGATCTGATTAGACACATTCCCTATGAAAATTTGGAAATGGGCAAATAGCCCATGGAAAAGATGTTCAACATCGTTAGTCATCATGGAAATGCAAATCAAAATCATGAGATGCACTTCACATACACTAGAATGGCAATAATAAAATGGTGAACAATAGTGGTTCTGGTAAAAAAAATAAAGCACAGAAATATGGATCTCTTACACATTGCTAATAAAACTGTGAAATGGTGCTGCCACTTTAGAAAGCAATTTGGCAGTTCCTTGAAAAGTTAAACAGAGTTATGACATAATCCAGCAATTCTATTTCTAAGTATATAAGAGAATTGAAAACATATGGTCACATGAAAGCTTGTACAAAAATGTTAATAGGAGCATTACTCATGACAGTGAAGAGGTAGCAATAATCCCAATATCCATCAACTGATGAATGAGAATACAAAATTTGGTCTATCCATACACAATATCCAAGAAATATTATTTAGTAATAAAAAGAATAAAGTACTAATATAGTAGGTGAAAGAAATCATTCACCTATGCATTATATTGTTCCATTTATATGAAAAAAACAGAAGAGGAAAATCTATACAACAGAAAGTAGATCAGTTGTTGCTTTATTGTAGGGAGGAGGATGGGGGAAGATGGAACTCATCTGAAATAAGACATTGGTGATGGTGGTCCAGCACTGTGAACACAATTTTAAAAGTCCATGGAGGAGCTGGGCATGTGGTTCAGTGGTAGAGCACTTGCCTAGCATGTATGAGGCTCTGGGTTCAGTCTCACCATCACATAAAAATAAATAGATTAAAAAAGGTATTGTGTCCATCTACAACAAAGAATATTTTTTTTAAAAAGTCCATGGAATTGTACACTTTTAAATGGTGAAGATTATATTATGTGAACTATATATCAAAACATAATCTGGCTCTCCAAAATTTAAAAATAGAATACCACATGAAACAGCACTCTGACTTCAGGGTACACACTCAAAAGAATTGAAAGCAGGGTCTCAAAAGATATATTTGCACATCTATGTTCGTGGCAGCACTAACACTAACAGCTAAGATGTACTTAAGAGTGAAAGACTGAATGCTTTTTTCTTCTAAGATCAGGAGCAAGACAAAGATATCTAACCTTGCCACTTCTATATTGTACTGAAAGGTCTTTGCAGTGAAGTTAGACAAGAAAAAGAAAGATACTCAAATCTTTCTGAGGGCAAAAGTGAAACTATCTTCATTCACAGATGATAAGATCTTAAATATAGAAAATCCTCAAGATTCAAAAGACATCAAAAAAAGAAAAATGGGCTGGAATGTCGCTCAGTGGTAGCTCAGTGGCAGGGCACGTACCAAGCATGTAGGAGACTCTGGCTCAATCCCCAGCACTACAAAAACAGAACAAAACTGTTAGAGTTAATAAATGAATTCAGAAAAGTTGCAAGATCAACATACAAAAATTAGTTACATTTCTTTTCTTTCTTTTTTGGCAGCACTAGGGATCAAATTCAAGGTCTTGTGCATGATAGGCATGCACTCTGCCACTCAGTTATACCCACGCCCCTCAGCTGTATTTATATACTCTGTCAATGAACATTCCAGTAATTAATTTAAGAAAACAATTCCATTTACAATAGCTTCATAAAAAACACTTAGGAATAAATTTAATAAAGCAAGTGCAAGACCTGTACACCGTACGCCACAAAACCTTGTTGAAAGAAATTGAAGGACACCTATGCAAATGGAAGCATAGCCCATACCCACAGATTAAAAGTCCTTCTTATTATTTTATTATAGTAATATTTATTATATAATATTATTTTTATTATTTTATTATTATGTTATAATAATATCATTATGATATATGATATTATAATATTCTCCAAAATAATCTACAGATGCAATGAAATCCGGGTCAAAAACCCTGGGTGCTTCCTTTGAAGAAATGGACAAGTTTATCATAATATTCTTAGTGGAAACACAAGGGACCCCCAAATAGCCAAAACAATCTTCAAAGACAAGAACAAAGTTGGAGGATTCACACTTCCTCATTTCAAAATGTATCACAAAGCTATGACAATGAATACTTTGTGGTACTGGCATAAGGATAAACACAGAGATTAATGAAATAAAACTGAGAGTCCAAAAGTAAACTAATACATCTATGGTTAATTGATTTTTTAATAAGGGTATGAAGCCCATTCAATGGAACAAAAAACAGTCTTTTCAACAAAAGGTACATGGACAACAATATCTACATGTAAAAGAATGAATGTGAACCCCTAAATCATACCATACATAAAATTAACCCCAAATGGATCAAAGACCTAAAAGTTAAGGGCTAAGTCTATAGAGTTTTTAAAGAAAACATAGGCAAAAATCTTCATGACCTTGGATTACATGATTTTAAAAAATGTGCTACTCAAAACATGCAACAAAAGAACTAGTCGAGAAAAACTGGACTTCATTGAAATTAAAACCTTTCGTGTATTAAAGATACTATCAAAACTCTTTTTTTTCTTGCTGTGCTGGGGATTGAACCCAGGGCCGTGTGCTTGCGAGACAAACACTCTACCAACTGAGCTATATCCCCAGCCCAAATATATGAAAAAGTGCTCATCATCTCTAGTAATTAGAGAAATGCAAATTAAAACTACCCTAAGATTTCATCTAACTCCAATTAGAATGGCTATTATCAGGAATGCAAGCAATAACAAGTGTTGGCATGGATATGGGAGAAAAGGCACACTTGTACATTGCTGGTGGAGTTGCAAATTGGTGCAGCCATTCTGGAAAGCAGTGTGGAGATTCCTCAGAAAACTTGGAATGGACCCACCATTTGACCCAGCTATCCCACTCGTTGGTTTATACCCAAAGGTCTTAAAATCAGCAAAGTGTAGGGATGCAGCCACACCTATGTTCATACCTGCTCAATTCACAATAGCTAGATTGTGGAACTAACCTAGATGCCCTTCAATTGAAGAATGGATAAAGAAAATGTGGTACATATACACAATGGAATATTACTCAGCCATAAAAAAGAATAAAACTATGGCATTTGCTGGTAAATGGGTGGAGTTGGAGAATATCATGCAAAGTGAAATAAGCCAATCCCCAAAAACCAAAGGCCAAATGTTTTCTCTGATCAGTGGATGCTGATACATAATGGGGGGGGCGTTATGGGGGGATAGGAAAGAATTGAGGAAGTATGGATTGTGTGGAGGAAAATGGAACAGGAGGGGATGGGGGAAGGTAAAATAGTAGACTGAGACAGACAGCATTACCCTATGTATATGTAAGATTATAGGAATTGTGAATATTAAAAAAAAGATACTATCAAGACAGTAACAAAACAACCCACAGAATGGGACAAAATATTTGTATATCACATATCTGATTTTACAAATGTGTATATGAACTATATAAACAATACATCCAAAGAATAAAAAGAAAAAATGGGCAAAAGATTTGAATGGATATTTCTCCAAAAAAGATATATAAAAAGCAGATAAATACATGAAAATGTGCTAAACATCAATAGTCATTAGGGAAATGTCAATCAAAATCATAATGAAATACAATTTTATATCTACTTGGATGCTTATAATTAAAGAAAGAAGGCCAGGGCAATGGTGCACAACTCCAGGCCCAGCTACTTGGGGCCTGAGGCAAGAGGATTGCTTGAACCCAAGAATTTAAGGCCATGATTAAATGTATGACTGTGTCTCAAACTTTAGAAATTAAAAAAAAATTTAAAAATAAAACCCAAAATACCAAGTGTTGGCAAAGATATGGAGAAACTAGTACCCTCATATGTTAGTAGTAGAAAGTACTACAATATGGTTGCTTTAGAAAAATTTACTACCATATGACTCAGCAATTCCACTCTGAGGTACATGCCCAGAAAAATTGAAAATGTGTGTTCACAGAAAGACTCATACACAAAATATCCCAGCCACAATATTCACAATAGTCCAAAGTGGAAGCAAAGCAATCTAAATATCCATCAACTAATGATTGGATAAGCAAAATGTGATCTATCCATTTTCTGTTTCATTTTCATGAAATTCTGTTTAGCTATAAAAAGAATGAAGTCCTAACACATGTGACAAGACATGTGAACCTTGAAAATATCATGATAAATGAAAGAAGCCAAATATGTAAGGCCACATATTGTATGAGTTCATGTATATGAAGTACCAAGAAGAGGGACAGAAAGTAGACTAGTGATTGCCAGAGACTAGAGAGAAGGGAAAAGGGGAATGCACATCAATGGGCATGGGGTTTGTTTTGGTGTTGATGAAAATATTCTTAGACTAGATACAGGTGATATGTGTATAACACTATGAATATGCTAAAAACTACTGAGTTATATATTTTAAATGGTTAAAATGGTAAATTCTAAGTTTTCTAAATTTTATCTTAGAATAATAAAACAAAATACAAGGTTCACCTTATTAGGAAAAATACTGTCCCTCAAAGAATGCACATTAGCACGCTCTCTCTCTCCCCACTCCCCTAACAATAGAGGATGTGCCTGTGATTCACACTCATACTTCACCCTGTGCAACTGGATGACAATTCATTGAAGGAATACATTTGCAATACTGTCCTGGAGCTAGTAATAACAATGGTAACTCCACAACAATGGCAATATCTAACCTTCAATAAGTTCTGAGAGTGGGCCAGTTTCTAGATTTTTTGTTAACTAGGAATTGAAGCAGGGGGCTTATCCACTGAGCTACATGCTCAGTCCTTTTTATTTTTTATTTAAAGACAAGGTCTTGCTAAGTTTCTCAGGGCCTTGCTAAGTTTCTGAGGCTGGCTTTGAACTCTGGATCCTCCCACCTCAGCCTCCTGAGTCACTGGAATTACAGATGTGTGCCACCACACCCAGAAGTTTAGAATCTAGAATTTTTAATTTATATATCCTTTCATTTTAATTCCCAAACAAACCTATACAATAAGCATTAAACCTGACCACATGAAATTGCTAATTTTGTAGCTCAAAAAAGATTGGCTATGATCAATTTCACATAGTTGAATCCAATATATACCCGATTCACAGGAAAGGAAAAAGTGACATAGTGAGATAAAATAACTTACCTGCTCAAGGTCACAGGGCTGCTAAAGTGCCATGGTCAGGATTTGAAATATCATCTTTCTGGTTCAGTAGCTCCTAACTACTCTGTCTTCATACATTCTTCATTCACTCAATAAACTTCGATTATGCACTTAATACATGCTAAGCACCAGAGGAAGAATCATGAATAAGACACAACAAAACCTATCTTCCAGGAGTTCAGGGTCTAGTACGGAAGATGCATGCGAATATAAAAAAGAAAAGTCACTCAAGACTGTGAACTAAGGGCAATTACAGAGAGCAATTGTAGATGTAACTCAGAGAAGGGAGGGTTATCTTAGTTCAGGCTTTCTAAAAGGGTGATGCCAAGACAGGATTAAAGAAGCATGGATTTTATTAGAGGAAATGCCTTTATGAGAGGAAACAGGAAGGGAGCCAGCAAAAGGCTGGGAGAGTCATTAGACCATGAGGCAAGTCTGACATGAATGAGGGAGAGAAGGAGAAAAGGTTGGGTAACACCCTAGACTGCCATGCAGCCTAAGAGAGGTTTGACAAAGCCATTGTTGGGGACTTCTCAAGCTAGTCACCAACAAAGAAGAGACATGTCTCCCAGGAACAAGTCTGCCCTAGCAACACTGCTGTCTCTGATCGTTGACTGGGAGCACCCAGAGAGACACATGGCCCAGAAGCCAACAGAGATGAATTTCAGAGCACAGTATCTGTTTTAAGTCCTCAAGGTGCATCACAAATGCCTTACACCACACCGCACATGGGACTTAGGTCTTTGGAACTTTCAACTGAATTTTTCTTGTCCTAGCCATGTCCCCAATGCCTGACTCTTATAATCTAGTACTTATTGAAAATGCTACAAAATAAAATCTAATTAGATTACCATTGAATGTTACATTGCTCACTGTAATTCTGCTCTTCATTTAACACATGGAAAACTTTGTGCATTGATATTCAGTCATTACAGACAGAGTACTTCTAAAAGATTTGGGAGTTCATTTACATGTTTATCTGCTCTTTTCTCCTTGGGAGTTGGACTGTTCTTCTGTGTGATGATTAGAATGAATTGGATATTTTGAACTCATCCATCAGATTTGGAAATGATCTCTTAATTGACGAGGATGTTTAACAGTTAATTGAACATTTCTACTGTGTACTTTCATTTTTCTTAAGAACAGATAGCACAGCAAAGCCACAGACAAGTAAAGTTAATCACATAAACTTCTTTCTGTGTCTCTTGCTCTCTGCAACATCCCTGCTTCCTTACAAACTGTCATGCACAGAGTAGGGTACTAGATGAATACTATGTTTCAGTTTCCATGTATTTTTAGAAATTTAAATATGTGAGAGCAACTATAACTTTTTTATTCATGGCTACTGAGAAGTTTGAGCTGATCTTATAATAAGCTTTCAAAATCTGCATGCTAACACTTCAACTAAGGAGAATATAGGCTATTTGGTTCCTATCCAAATACCACATCAGAAACTCACATTACATCTTCCTTCTCCTACCCTTCTTCTTCTTTCCAAACCACCACCATACAGTTGCCTAGAGTTATAATAATACTTAGAATCCAGCCTTAAACTCTAAAACACATGTGCCTTCTTTATCCCAGAATAGAGAAAACAAAACCTTGTATTGGGGAACTCTTTTGACCATGATAAATGATAGAAAGTTATGACCTTCATTCATTTGAACATTTCCAGAATTTGTGCCAACCAAGAGGTAGTCATATTTCTTCTGGATTGTGCCAACCAAGAAGCACTGTAATTCTTCCAATTTTCAAATAAGTGTTTTAATCAAACTATTTGTTGGTAATTGTTAATATGCATATTAATTTAGTACCTATAAAAATTATTATTATACTATCCCCTGAAAAATTGCTACCTGGAGTATATACTAAACTTGCCATTCATCTTTCTTTGACAATTCCAGTCTGGCAGCCATTCTCCTTGCATTGTCTATTTATTTTGTTGGTCTTTTCATCTATTTCCAGAAATTTTGTACCTGGGCAGTGGATAAGCTTTAGTGTCTTTGATATACTAAGTCACTGGTTGAAAGCAACCCATGGTGTTATGGTTTAGATATTAGGTGTCCCCCAAAAGTTCACATGTGAGAAAAAACAAGAAAGTTTAAAGATTAAACAATTGGGTTATGAGAACCTTAACCTAATCACTGCATTATTCCACTAAAATGGATTAAATGGATGGTAATAGTAGGCAAGTAGGATATGACTGGAGGAGGCAGGTCACTGGGGGTGTGCCTTTGGGGTTTATATTTTGCCCCGGATAAGTGGCACTCTCTCTGCTTCCTGGTGCCATGTCCTGTGCTGCTTTAATCTATCATGCCTTTCTGCCATGATGTTCTTTCTGCCTTACCTCAGCCCCAGAGCAATGGAATCAGCATCTATGGACTGAGACCTCTGAAACCATGAGCCCCAAATAAACTTTTCCTCCTCTATCTTGTTCTTGTCAGGTCTTCTGATCACACACAAAAAACAAACCTGACTAAAATACATAGGAAACTTGGCTTCACACAAATGCAGCAGAGGACTGCAGGGTTCAGAACTGGGGTCTTTCAATTATGCTACGGAAGTCAGAAATCTGAGAGGTAACTTTCATGGCTACCACAAAACACAGGAGAAAATAGAGGCTTGCATCTCAAATTTCATACTCCTTACTGTAAGCACACAAATAAGAATTAAACTGTAATTTAGAACAGACCTAACTTGCCCCAGGCCAGATACTCACTGATTTCATTCAGATCATACTTAAGGCTTACAGAGAAATGGGTCCAAATTCCACTTCCCACCCCCTCTGAATGCTGCTAGGTTTAATCACCAGTACTGGAAAAAAAATCATTGAATAAAATAAAATTTAAATAAAAATACACCCTATGTTTGAGGACTGAAAGATTTAATCTTGTTAAAGTATCAATATTCTCCTATATTGATCTACAGATTTAACACCATCCTCATCAAATCCCAGCTGGCGTTTTTATAAAACTTATAAAGCTGATCTTGAAATTAATACTGAAGTTCAAGGGACTGGAATACCATAACAAAACTGAGAAGAAACAAAGTTGAAAGACTCATACTTCCCAATTTCAGAAACCTGGCATAGTCATTACTTCGTGATGCTGGCATAGATAAGCATATAGATAAATGCAACAGAATTAAGTCCAGAAACAAATCCTGACCTATATGGTCAATTGAGGGGTTTTGTGGTCCTGGAGACTAAATCCAAAGCCTTATGCATGCCAGGCAAGAGCTCTACCACTGTGCTACACTCCATGCCCTGGTCAATTGATTTTTGGCAAGGACAACAAGACAGTTCAATGGAAAATGAAGTATTTTCAATAATTGCTGCTGTGATAACTGGATATCTGCATGCAAAAGTTAGGTCCCTACCAATACCACATACAAACATTAACTCAAAAGGATCAAAGATCTAAATGTAAGAGTTAAACTGTAAAACTCTTAAGAAAAAAAATAGATGTAGGTCTTTAGGATCCTGGATTAGGCGACAGCTTCTTGGACTGAACAACATAATAACTGACAGAGAAAAAATAAATTGGACTTCATCAAAATAAAAATTACCTGTGCTTCAAGGCCCACAATCAAAAAAGTGAAAGGAAAACCCACAGAATGTAAAAAAATGTATATTATATATCTGACAAGTGACCTATAAAAAATTATTACAACTCAATAATAGACAATCCATCTTTTAAATTGATAAGAAATCTACATAAACATTTTTCCAGAAAAGATACACAAATGCACAAAAGACACATTGAAAAATGCCCACCACCATTAGCCACCAGCAAAATGCAAATCCAAACCACAATGAGACACCACTTCATACCCACTCGAATGAATCTAATCAAAAGGACAACAATTACAAGTGTTGTACAGAATGCAGAGAAATCGGAACACTCATGCGCTGCTTCTGGGAATGGAAAATGGTGCAGCCACTTTGGAAAACAGTCTGGCAGTTTCTCAGAGTTAAATCTAAGATTTACCAGATGATCTAGCAATGCCATTCCTGGATATATACCCAAGAGAACTGAAAACATATGTTCACACAATACTTATATACAAATGTTCATAACAGTATTATTTGAATAACTAAAAATTAAATGAAAATGGTACAGTGGTTATGTCGAAAAAAAATCCCCTTTTACTGATATATACAGAAAGTATGTTCAAGTTAATATCATTATATCTATAATTTAATTGTGTGTGTGTGTGTGTGTGTGTGTGTGCACAGTACCGGGGATTGAACCCCAGGATGCTGTACCACTGAGCTATAAACTCAGCCCTTTTTATTTTTCTTTTGAGACAGGGTCTTAATAAATTGTGCAGGCCGGCTTCCAATTTGTAATTCTTCTGTTTCAACCTCCTGAGTTGCTGGGAATAGAGATATGTGCCACTGTGCCTGATTATTATTCATTTTAAAATATTTCAGAAATACATAAGCAGGCTGGGTAGAGCAGTACACTCCTCTAATCCCAGCAACTCCAGAGACAGGAGGTTCTCAAGTTTAGAGCCAGCCTCAAAAACTTAGTGAGGCCCTGAGCAACTTAGCAAGACCCTGTCTCAAAATTTAAAAAAAAAACAAAAAGGGCTGGAAGTGTTGCTCAGTGGTTAAGCACACCTGTGTTCAATCCCTGGTACCAAAAAAAAAAAAAAGTGTGAATTTTTAAGCACCCAAAAGGAAATAAAAAAACAAATAAAGATATAATGAAAATATACTCAAAAGAAAACACCCTGCCTTAACTTATTATTAAGTAGAAAGCCTGAAAATAGATAACACACTAATTAAAAATGCTGAATTCAAAAAACATAGTGGGAAGCTAAAACAAAGTATGATAAAGAAATCAATTTAAAATGAAGCTGAAATTAATACATTAATTTTAAAAACATAAAATCAGATATGTTAGTGTTAGAAATACCAAGGTGTTGCAAGAAATCAAATCCATGCTCAGAAGTGGGTCTGTAAGGCAAACTTTACTCCTTGCAGAAGGAGGTACTACCAAACCTGGCTAGCAAGCACACCTGAGCAGGCAGTTTACCTGCTTTTATCCCTATGGCAGCACTTCCCCTTGCCCTGATAGGAGGGACTGGGGGTTACATCCATGCGATTGGTTAATTTTAAAATTGGAGAGGGCAAAGGGAAGGGCTATAGTTAAAATGGCTACAATTATATCTTACATCCCGATTAAGGCTAATACTATATTCTGAAAATGGACCACCAAATTTTCTGTTTCTCATATTAGTAAAAACAATGGCTTCCTTGAAAAAAATTAAAGTGACTATATAAAAATCTTGTAAGACTGACCAAGACAATAAAAGAAAACTATATAATGTAAATAATGATAAAATAGATGAAGAGACTGTTCAAGTTATAAGAAAACAGTAAGTATAGCATTATACCACTGAAAATCAGATAAAATCGGCCATTTTCTAAATAGCTACAAATTTTCAAAATTGACTCAAAAAACAAACAGTAAAACTAGAACAGCTACAGACAAATTCAAAAAGTTTATCAAAGATCTGTTTCAAAAAGAATGTTTAACGCTTGTATTTTCTCAAAATTTCAGGAAATGAGCAATTGGCACATTATTTAAATTATTCCAAATTATAGAAAAAGACATTTTCTCAGGTGATTTTGGAAGGTTTTCATAACACTTGTGCCAAAACCTGATGAAGATAATACTAATGCACTCTCATTTATGAATTTAAATGCAGATATCCTAATTATAACCAATAAATTTTACTTTAAGAATGTAAAAATAATTCAACACAATTAAGTTCATTATGCCAACTGTTAGATGGGATTCTAAAAAATAATTAAAAGATCATCCCTAGATGCCAAAAAGGAGAGGGGGGATCTGGTAAATTCTAATAGCCATTCCTGATTGTAAAATCTGAAAAACCAAAGAAAAGAAACAGTTTTATCAATACAAAAGCAGTAACAGAAACCAATGTATTGTCTATGAGGAAAATAGCAATGCTCTGAAACCTTAAAGTGAGAATCAAGACACATCTCCACATTGTTCTCAACATTGTATCTGATGCAATAAGATAATGAAAATGAATAATAAATTTTAGCAGGGAAGAATCTGATGATACAACAGTCTTTAAAACAATTTATTATCAAAACTAATAAAGGATTCAGCAAGGTGGCCAATTATATACGCACAAAAACAGGTACTTTCCTAGAAGAAAGACTATTAGGAGAGAGGAAGGAGATGGGGAGAAAGGGTAAGGAGTTATTGAGAGTGAAATTAATCAAATAATGTTATAACCATATATCAATATACTACAATGAAAACCACCATTCTGTGTAATTAGCATGCACCAATTTTAAAGAGGAGAAAAAAACCAGGCACTTTCCTCCATACCAACAAAAACCTCTGGCAAATGTAAAGGAAAAAGGAAGTCAATAACAATAAAAATTACTCTCAATCTCAATAACAGTACAAATTATGAAATATCTAGGAAAAAACAAGAGAAAACAAGGTAAGTTTTCATTTACCAAGAAAATAATAAAAATTCCATTGATTCAATTCCAGGGAAAGAAGCCCTAAGTCTTACACAGGAGATTCAATTTGATAAAGATGTTAGTTCTCCAGAAATCATTTGTAAGTTTAATGACACTTGAAATTCTAATGTTTTCTGTATTACAGGCAAAATAAATTATGGATTTATCAGATTTAAATTATTGGCATCAGCTGCCACCAGTATTCCTCCCCCTCCCATTTTACAATCCAGCATCAGCCTGCAAACATCCTAGACAGCCACTGGTCCCCTCGTCAGCCTGTGAACATCCTAGCCAACCATTGGTGCACTAGTCAGTCTGAGAACATCCTAGCCAGCCATTGGTCTGATTGTAGTTAAATTCCACTACTTAAGAATGGCTCCCCAGTCATTTTCTCTCTCTCTCCCCCAACCCTGAGAGCAGACCCTTTGGTCCTCCACCTCTCTCTCTCTCTCTCTCACTATCACTCTCACTCTCTCTCTTCTCTCTCACTCTCTCTCTCTCTCTCCTCTCTCTCTTCTCTCTCTCTCTCTCTCTCTCTCTCTCTCTCTCTCTCTCTCTCTCTCCCTCCCTCCTCCCCTATGGGCAGACACTCACCCTGTCCACTTAATAAAATCTTTGTGTGAGTTCCCGCATCCTGAGTGGTTTCTGGGTGCTTTCACAAGTAACAGTTATAACTTACTATGGACTATGTGCTGAGCTTAGGCTAGGCTTCTACAATTGTAAACCTTGACTTGTTTTTTGTTTTGTTTTGTTTTGTTTTGTTTTGGTACATGGTCTCACCGTGGTTCCCAAGCTGGCTTTGCACTCCTGAGTTCAAGAGCCTTTGGACTCAAGTGTGCCTCCTGACTCTGCCTCCTGAGTGCTAAGACCATAAAGGTACTAACATACTGGTCATTTAGTCCTTGGAATGACTCTATTACCTCTGACAAATTTGGCCTAACCTGGCTTCTGTAGTTGAGTAATGAAACTCGAGACAGAGGCCTCTGTATGTAGTCAACTGCCATTTTGCTTGATGTGTGGCAAGTTGCGACCTAAGTGTGCCCTGGTTGCCAAGCAACCAAGCCTTAGCCAATGGTAGCAAGCAAACCCTCAGCCAATCCCAGGCTGAAGGCAGCCAAATTATGTCCAAATAAGGCAAATGCCCAACTGCACCAATCAGGTAATGCCACGTGCTAGTTTTCTATTATAAGTACACTTAACCATATTGGTAGTGTGGGTGGGCATTTTGTGTTGGCACTTTTGTAGTTTTTCTTTTAGTCCATCTCCCTGTCCCCACACACATACACCATAGCATTTTGAACAAGCTCCGGTCAGAATGCTAGAACGTGTGCGCGCGTGTGTGTGTGTGGGGGGGGTGCTGGGATCAAATTCAGGGCCTCCTGCATACTGGGGAAGTGCTCTTAAAAATGAGTCTATGTTTTGCTTAAAAAACCAGTCTTTAGGACTTCTTTTTTTGTTTGTTCGTTCAACATTCCCATTTTATAGATGGTGAAATCAAGACAGAGGAAAAGTGCCTGCCCAAGGTCATACCACCATTAATCAGTAGACCATTAACTCAAGTATCACTCTTCCTACCTCAGCACCCATGCTATTAATCCAAAGTGCTTTTATGATTAAAGTGTGTGAAAAATTAAAACCATAAAAGTAAAAAGTTTATAGAAAGACACCAGAGACAAAAGTGAAACAAAATAACAATTGCAGAAATATTTGTAATATGAGAAATAGTTACTAGCCATACAATGCAGAAAGCTTCTATGTGTCGATTTTAAAATAATCAGAAAACAAACACCATAATGAGTTCACAGAAGAAATCTAAGTATCAAGAAACAAAAATATATTCAGTTTTATCAAAATAAATGCAATTCAATTTTATGAAAGCATTAAGGTAGATTTATTTGAAATCACAAATATATTCATTAGGTGTTACTGAATTACAGAGTGCTATCTTAAGTAGGATCCCGACCTACCATAAATTTTAATTGTGTGTAGTCTGCACCTAGAAAAAGGTTTGGAATACACTTAAATTGTTAATAGTGGAGATTTTGAGAAGGAGGTATAAAACATGGAGAAGGAGAGAGTTTCACTTACTATTGCATGTGATTTTTGTATTGTTTTTCCTCTGACATGCATTTTTTTTAATTCATATGTATTAACTTTTAAAAAATATTGATTAAAAGTAGTGTGAATTCCTTTCAAACAGTTTGAATTGGCCATATTTTATTTTGGGAGCAGAATTACATGCAGATTATATATTTTATATGTCCATGTATGTAAAACATATACATTGCAAGAAAATGTGAACAAGGTGAAAATACTAGTGTTTATATTTCTATGTAGGGGCTGTGGTTATCTCTGCACTTTAGGGTTGTAGGTCCTTCCCTTTTTATTTAATATGGGCCATTGCAGTATTGTTTAACCTAAAGGGTAGCAAAACTATACCTGTTAGTCAGGTATAAGTCATTAGGAAGTTCAGTGGCCTGGAAATCCAAAAATCTAGGTTCCAATGCCCACTCTGTCCCTTTTCGTCTCTGCACTGCCATTTTCCTTACATATAAGGTTGGATAACTTCATTCAATTTCCAAACTTTCTCCCAGCTCGAAAAACCTATCATTTTATGATTCCACATAATAGAAATTTCATTCCTTAGAAAATAACATCAGCACTTGCAGAATGTCTAGAAATGATAACATCTTGCGTGGGGGCGGGGAGAAAACCTTGAAGAATTCACTACTGCCATCCTTACTTCTTGCTGTATGCTCATTTGGACTCCTTCCCCAGAAACAGCAAGCAAATAGAGAGATTGGAGTAATGCACAAAAGGAATGACCTCTGGCAGGGTCATGATCTAAAAATAGCGCAGGTCAAATTAGAAAAGTTGTTTTTGGATTTTTTTGTTTGTTTGTACTTTGTAAATACACATAAATTAGCTATTCAATTCCTGCCTTGACATAGGGTTCTAGTTTTAGCAGTTCACAACCCCCACACTCCCTCCTCCCACCCCTATTCCAACCCCCTGCCCCACAGGTTCCTTGTTAACAGCATTCACTTTCACTGAGATGGTAACATTGCTGAAAGAACACCAAAACACAATTCTGCTCACCATTAATCCTTGTCTTCTCCAGCTCTCCATAGTACAATCGCCTCTCTATTTCATTCATTGCTCCCCCATCTACAACCTGCACATATTTGCAGTCAAATGGAGAAGTAATTATTTTTGTACTAAGAACACGGCAGACCAGCTCTTATTTCCACTAGACACAAGTCTCAAGTAAGGATAATATTCAACAGGGGGGGAAAGTGCTACAGAACCTCTAACCGAGAAGGGGGGCAGATATTCATTGCAATTCTTTAATAGGATTTCAGATCTCATTTTTTTAAAAAGGAGAAAAAAAAGCAGGAAACCCTTCAGTTTAAATTGTCCTTTTTAAAAAATTTCTGGAGCATTTTTTGGTACTAAATAGTGAAAATTTGTAAAAATACATCTAAGAAATGTAAAAAGCAATATTCCACATTTTCCAGTTACCCAAAAGATATTTTTTAAAAATCACATCAAAGATACTTGGATAATAATGGCAGAAACATATTCCAGGCAAATAAGGGTTGTTAAATCTGCAAAAAAGAAACTTTGTTTTTGTGACTGACTTCAGCTGGGCACACAATCATTTGAAATACATGTTAGTAGAAATCAAAGACTGCAGAAAAGATGAACACTAACATTCTTACATGAATAATAAAATAATCTCTCCTCTATTATAATTGTCTTTCAAACAATTAGAATTTAACAAAATCCAGTATCCTGGCAAAAGTAAGAGAATCTTCCTAAGATAAATTAACGGTACATGAGGATATTTTGTCTTGGGAATGGTCCTCTCTTTATTGTTCTAGGTTGTGTTATTCGCTTAATGACCTGGTTTTTATTTAAAGTTCAGGGTGTGTGTGTGTGTGTGTGTGTGTGTGTATGTGCACACACATGCATACATACACACAATACCCACAGACAAATGCCCACATACCTGACACAAACACAGGGGCTTGTGCTTGACTGGTCTGTCTTGCTTCTCTTATTAATACAAGGACTAATCACACACCAGAGCCTATAATCTTGAACTTTGAAAAACAAAATACATTCATCAATGTTTGAAAAGTAACCTCTAAGAAATGCATTCCTAAATCCTTTAAAATAAACAAATTAAGAGTCCAAGAATAGGAATTCAAGGAGATTTAAATTTGAATTAGCTTAACTACTTTTGACAAGTTTACACATGAAAGACACCAAGACTGTATGTACTACTTGCTGCTTTAAGAAGTTTCATTCTGTCTGTCTATATAAAAGTTTCAGTCAAAGTTAAATCAATCTCCTCTACTGATTTTCAACATTAGACAAATACCCAGCTCCCCCCTCCTTTTTTGAACCCTGCTTTCAGCTTGACTTTTTCCCCAATTGAAATTCAGGCCCTCAATGGTTGATTTTTCTTGGTTCTAAATGTTGATAAAAAAGGGTTTTCTCCACTCCCTCAATTTGATGTGACAGGCTTCTGACATGAATAATGGAAGCATTTCTTTCACAGGCAAATCAACTTAATTTAGCAAGCCTTTATACTCTCAGTGGGCAAGCCACAATCCCCAAGATTCCATGAGAGCCTTTAAGTTAGATGAAATCTTTAGAATTTGCAGAAAATGTATAAAGTAAACAACACTTATTTTGTCACAATACTTGAATAACTTTTATGCAGGAGTTACAGATGAATATATTACTTCCTAATCAGATCTTGATTTACAAGCAATTTGTGATGAACCCTTCAGGCTCAAGAGAAACTAGCCCCCAGTGAGAAAAACAAGGGAATTTTCTACACACATAAATTTTAAAGCTTACAGATTGGAAACAAAACAAAATGGAGAAAACAAGAAAACATATCACCCTCCAAAAACAAAAAGACCAATAAAAATCAAGGTATGTACATGTACCTGATAGGGCTAAGTGGAGTTTATAACAGTGCTAGAGCTATTTTGAACAATCCTTTGAAGCAGAATCTTAGAGAACTGAAAGGGCAACATTTCCTAGCCATCAGATTAAAAGGAATAGATCCTACAGTCATTTCCATTTCCAAATTCAGGACACAGTTATTCCCCTGAGAACTTTTCAGAACAGAAAAAAGACATGTTAATAATACATTAGTGAAAGAAAGATGGGACTCATAAGAATAAAACTAAGACATATGCTTTCTGAGTTGGCCATTGAAGAATGATTTAAAAATGAATGCAACCAGACTTGGAGTGCAGTAGATTTTGCATTAAAGCAGTCTCTAACAGAATATGGTGATTAGCATTTGCCCTCTGGCCTTTGGTATCATTTATATAAGGGGAAGATTGGAAGGAAGAATACAGAAATGGGAATTCAGGAGACCTGTTTCAGGCTCAGCCAGAAAATTTCCTATGTGGCCTTAGATTTTAAATCCCTTCCCCCATCTGGGCCTCTGATTCCTCTTCTGAGCAATGAAAAAATGGAAGTAGGTGATCTCTAAAGTTATATCCAACTCTAAGATGCTATAATTCCATATCCTATTGAAAAAATTCTGGATGAGCTAAGTAATAAAGATATTATTTATTAAAGTATTACATATAATTCATTTGATTGCTTGACTAATTGATTACTGTTCTGGGGATTGAACCCAGGGGCTCCTATCCTACCTGATAGGCAAATGCTCTCCCACTGAGCTACATCCCTGGCACTGTTTCATTTTTTATTTTGAGACAGTGTCTAACTAAGTGGCCCAGGCTGGCCTCCAGCTTGTGATCTTCTTGCCTCAGCCTCCAGAATAACTGGGATTTCAGGATGGCACAACCATGCCTGGCTTATTCATAAATTTTAAAGCTCACAACTCTGAGACTGTGACTTGGGTTGGTATAACAAATCAACCTTGAATTTCTTCTGGCAGCTTTCTATAATTTACTGTTTCCAACTGTATTAAAAAAAAAACCCATGTGCTTGCATCTGCAAAGGAAAACCCCAGCAACTGAGAGTTCCTTGGGAGCAAAGAAGTTCTTTTCATTCCAAATTTATTTTTAATCATTAACTTTTGAGAATATTTATACAATGATAAATAATAACCAATTTTATTGACATGTATACTTTTTTAGTATTCTTAATCTATTATAATTTTCATCAAATAAAAATATAACTCTGCCCCAATAATATGCTCTTTCAGTAATGACAGCTTCTGTTTTCATTATTATTTAAATTTTTACGAAGATATAGACAAGTAAAAAATAACCAGCTTCCTAAATATTAAACTTTGCAATATTAAGTATTAAGGTTGTGGTTTTCAGAAATTAAGAGATAACTTTACTATTCCAGTTTTTAAAAATACTGTAAATTTCAAATAAACTATTAACTATAGCGAACTGTCTTCACATAAATATTGTTTCAGAGAGTAAAGAACCATATTTTTTAAATCTATACTTCTTTAAACCCTTCTCTCTCTCCATCTCCCTTCTTTCTCCTCCTCCTCCTTTCTCTCTCTCTCTCTCTCTCTCTCTCTCTCTCTCTCTCTCTCTCTAAATTAGCTAATCAGCCAATTAGGGGTTACAACAATTCCAAGTGTCACGGAAAGGAAAAGGAAAGAAAAATGGGAAGCCAGTCAAGGTAGAACAAAATCTTTTTTACTTTAAAGGGTGTCCACCATTAACCCCTGAAGAATTTTTACTCTACCTTGACGATCTGCTATTCCCAGTCTCGACCCCTCCTACCTTCCTTCCCTATTATAATTATTAGGTCAGTTAATTGGCTGATTAAGGATACCCTGGCATTTTTATTAACTGGCAATTAGAGTTGGACCTGGAGGCATAAAAGATTCTTTTTGATTGGGGGTGTCACTCGAGTTTACAAAGATTAATAAAGTTAAATGAGTTTTAAGGTCTGGCTTGGTTAATTTAGGCCTCTTATATGATATTCTAGCATCATCCTTAGCTCTAATATCATCTCAGTTGCTTTCAAATCAAAGTGCATTCATTTGAGAACATCAATCATTTAGCTCTAAAAAAAGTACATCTGGGAATATCATAGAATCACAAACCCTAGATGTGTTTCCATCTGCTATCCTAATGGATTATCTTATTTACAACATTCTTATTTTCTTTCTGTTCATTCCAATAGAGGACCCAAATTTCCCATTCAAAAAGTCCACAGGAATATGATATATGGCATGCCCTAATCCCCTTTGGCCCACTTAAATCCTCTCACAGTCTCTTTCCATAACTTCTCTCTAAGACAAATTGGCAGTATGAGGATCCTTTGCACAAGGTGGGCAGTTATGGGCAAGGCAAATGCTCCCTCACAGCCCCAAAAGATTTTGTGTTATTATAAAGAAAATGGTATACTTGTATTAAAATGATAACCCACTGAGGCAAACTGGGCATCGATAAGCAGCCGCAAAATAGGATATACTGTCCACACATGTGGTATTGGGAGGAGTCCCAAAAAAATGCTAAAGGCAATATAAATCAATAGGTAAACCCTAGAGTTCTGGATCAAGTATGACCCAAAGTCAAAACCCTGGCTCTACTACCTACTTAAAAGTGTGGATTTGGGTTGACTACTCAGATTGTGTGAGCCTGTTTTTTTTTCATATTTAAAATGAAGATAATAACAACTCATCTCACGAGTTAATGGAAGGATTAGAAGAAAATCATGCAGAGCATTTTTCTCAGTGCTTGGCACACAGGAAGTGCTTAATAAACAATAGCTATTATTAGCATGACTATCTTTCCTCATTCAATTTACTGGCTGGTTGAATAAACCAAAAGAATATGTTTGCTCGTCTACAGATAGAATCTTAGAACCTGTGAAAACCCATAGGACAGAGATCAGAAAATACATAATTCCAGTTTAGGAAGGGTGGAATGAGATTTGACCACAGTAAACCCAGGGTTGCAGGAATGACCATTCCTGGGATTTCTTTCTAAATTAGGCTGATAGGACTGGGAAAGCCCTGGGGGCCTTTCCAACTGCTGAGGCCCACAAGTTATTCACAAAACTTGCTACACTTTTGGAGTGAGGCACATGGAGAATTATACCAGGCAACTCAGACTCTCATAGGCATAAAGGTTAAAAGAATGGACTATGGAACCAAACTGCTTGGATTTTGACTTCTGCTATTACTAGCTGTTTAGCTTCAGGCAATGTACTTAACCTCTCTATGCCTCCATATCCTCCTTTGTAAAATAGGGTAATAATAGGTCTTAATTTGTAATCCATGTTATGAAAACCAAATGAGTTAATACTTGTAAAACTTCTAGAAGAGTGCCTGACAAAAGTGAGTTTTATACCAATTTTCTCCTTAAGCAAAAGCTGTACTGTACTAGCAGCATTCACTATGTCCTTACATTACTACCATCTGCCCTCTGAAGGTCATCATGTATTTGAACTTTGTATCAGCTTTGCAAAGATGGCACTGATGATCGGAAGCAAGAGAGGGGAAATGGTGAGGAAGCCAGGAATATCAAAGCTAGTATTGCGTCTTACTTTTCTGGTTTAATATCCCACTGACACATAGTAACATTTGGATATTCATCACCTTTGTGAGCCCTTTAACCTGAGAGGAAAGGGGCAAGGACTAGGTATAGACCTGAACAAAATTAGAAGCAGTGAAGTCTCTTTGAACCTTAATTCTTTCAGAGTTTCCCTTCATCTCAGAAGTTGCTCTCTCCTTTCCCTTCATCGCAAAATGTTAAATCCACTTCTTCAAAAAAGAAAAAAAGGAAACACAGAAAGTTAGGGTTGGAAGTTCTTTCTCCAAGTTTTATGCCCTCTTATTACAGATGAGGTCACTGGTGCCCACAGAGGGGAAGTGCTTTAGTTAAATGATTGAATTCATATTTTTTCCAATCTCTTTAGATTCAGTATCAAGTTGCATTTAGAAAAGAACAATGGAGTGTTCTCATCCCAACATTTGCCGTTTGGATTCCTTGCAGACTGGCATGCCTTCCAAGAGTTCAAGCCAAATGCCACTTCATGAGTTCTGATCTGCTGTTAGCATGGGGCATTCCAATGCAAATCAAGTGTCTTGGTCATAACATCTTAGTCTTGTTCTTCAGCAGGATTTGCATCACTAATATATGCAAGTGCCGGTATAGTTCATCTGGGGGGTAAAACTACATAGGAAATTTGCCCTTTCACAGTTCTGTTTTCTCAATGGCAATTTAGTTACTATGGCAAGTTTCTCCAGAGTAGCATTTTTACCCCAACTGTGAACCTGAAGGACTGTTAATCACGTGACCAACGAATAAAGAGGCATGGATCACAGCACAGTAGTAGAGTGGAAGGACAAGAAGAGGTACAATTTTTAAAGATCAAAAGAAAGTGATTGCTGAGTCCAATCCTGCCCTCATTTTATCTATAAAGAGACTAAAATCACAGAGCTGGTTAGGACCAGAACAAGACTGAGAACTCAGGTCTCCAACTCCTGGTCTAGGGTTCCTACCCCAGTACAAGTTTGTGCATAAGTTTCATCTTATATGAAATTTCTTTGGCAATAAACATATGGCTTATAGTGAGGTGAATCATATTATCTGGGGTACATTATTGGGACTTAGTCTAAGTTAAATTCACAGCTCCTCTGTGTCCAACATTTTGCTTTCTTTTCACCAACAAAAAAATACTATACTTTCAGTTAAAACTGTTCCAGGATCTCTGAGTATGGGAAATGTATGTTGCTTGGGAAAGCTAATAATAGGTAGAAATGGTACTTAAAACTCTATGTGCTAGAACAGAACTCCCCAGAAATATTTACTCAACACTCTACCTGTTATCATTTGATAATGCTTAATTATATTCAATTAAGAGTAGGGTCTTTTTAGATAACTATACTGCATTTAGAGAAATAATTATACAGCATTTTTATAGTACATTTCTTCCCCAAATTTTCTTAGTTATTTACTGGTATTTATTTGCCAATGAAAAACACACATTAACACTGCCATCTGGAAGAAAATGAATAACATTTCTTGCTATGTTATAGGTCAATAGTTAATTCAGCCCAAGTTTCATTTCTCTCCCATTAAAATTGCTTATTTGCCTCATCTGAATGTATATTAAATGGTAATAAGATACAGAATATATAAGGTTGTGACCCTTGCCAGTAGGTTTTGCTGTTTCTACTTTTTTTGTTTTTGGTTTTGTTCACCCCCTCCGTAACTGGATGCACTGTATGTCAGATCTGATTCTTCTAATACCATTGTTAAGGCTGATAACTCTTCAGAACACCACTGAAAAGAAAACAATTGGAAGGGGTTTTACCAAAAGAAAGGAACAAGAAGCAAAATTTCCTAAGGGCAGATGGATGGTTCTCACTTTTATGGTTCAGAAAATAAAATGCATTCCATCCTGTGAAACTTGTTGAGTATGAAAAATTGCTTTACCAGGAAAAAAGAGAAAAAAAAACCAAACTACTCAATTTGTAATTCTGCACTGATTTCAGAGGTTTCAGGTTAGAACACATTTCTGAAAATAGAAAACTGACTAATATGAAGAAATTACTTTTGCCAACTTCAAGTAATGACCTGCCCTATGGAGCTATGTATGCTTTATTTCACCTAATAAATGTTCTCTCTAGCTATTGGGTGCAAGATTATTTTTTTGTAAATGAAATTAATATGCTAATCTCTCCAGGGGAGCTCGGTTTTTGAACCAATAGGAGAATTATTTTGCAATATGAATAATCCCTCTCTATTATTAGTGATTTGATTTTTGTTTATTAAATTTCTTAACATAGAGTTAGCCTGAGTATCCTTGTTTCTCAGCACTTGAAAGATAAGAGTTGGAGGAAGCAGAAAATCAGGACAGAGGCAATATAAGGACACTGGCCAGGAAGTGAAAAGACCTGGGTTAACCCAGTTCTACCACTCACTGGCCAAAGTACTGTGGGCAAGTCAGTGCAGTGTCCCCCACCCCTATACCCTATCCTTTTGCTTTCCATGGTTTCAGTTTCCCATAGTCAACCACAGTCTGAAAATACTATGTGGAAAATTCCAGAAATAAACCATTCACAGTCTTTAAATTGTGCACCATTCTGATGTGAATCATCCCTTTGTCCAGTGTATCAATCCTGTATGTGCTATCTGCCTAGTCACCTAATAGCCATCTTGGTTATCAGATCAACTATCACAGTATCAGACTGCTTGTATTGAAGTAAAAATTCAGTTTTATCATAGGTACATATGTGTAAGAAAAAAAAACCAGTATCTGTAGAGTTTGGTATCATCTGCAGTTTCAGACATTCACTGGGGATCTTGGAATGAATATCCCTCATAAATAAGGTAGGACTTCTCTGTATCTTTCTGAGCCTAAATTTCTTTTTCTTTTTTCTTTTTGATACTGGGGATTGAACCCAGGAGTGCCTTACCACTGAGCTACATCTCCAGCCCTTTTTATTGTTTTTATTTTGAGACAGGGTCTCACTAAGTTGCTTAGAGCTTGACTAAATTGCCAAGGCTGGCCTTGAATTTGCAATCAATCCTCCTGCCTCAGTCTTTGGAGTTGCTGGGATTACAGGTGTGTACCACCTGCCCGGTGGGCCTAAATTTCTTTACCTGCAATTTTATTAGATTAAGAAACTATGAGAATCAAATATAATCATTAGTGAAAAAGCAGCTGGCAAACTGGAAATGCCAAACAATCTTGATAATTAATATGTGTTCCCACTCTCCCATTGCAAAGCCAGCAAAGGAGATGATATTCAGCAGCTCCCTAACAGGAAAGTCCTACATCGAAGAACATAATTTTAATCTATAGCCTATGGTTGAAGCCTCAGCTTGAATTGGAAAAGAGCACGGTCAAGTAATATCAAAAAAGTCAAATTAGGTTGGCTCAAGCTAAACAGCCTGTGTGGTTTCTCTGACAATGGCATCAAGGGGCATGCTGTCACAACAGAAAATAATTTCATTTCAGGTTAACTCAGTTGGAAAAAGTATGCAGAAAATTCCCAGTTGACCAGTGAACTTAAACTGTTCCAGGATCTATTTCAAATTTGAACACTTTTATATATTTGGGATAAACTTTTTGATTAACTTATTTGAAAATACTGATCCTTTAAGGTTCAGTTCAGTTACCTTTCAAGACCAGTCCCTGAGTCCCATCAGTTGGAATTACTCCCTCCATAGACTGTGACCCAAATGTACATGATAGGCCTCTACTATAGAAGCCTCATTCACATTTAGTTTATCTTACAGTTTGTATGTGTGCATGTATATATGCACACACACAAGTATGTATACAAGTATGTGCATGTATTGACTTGCTCACAAGAATATGGCTCCTTGAAGTCAGGAACCAAGTCTTGGACATCATTACAAATCCCTAACAACATTTCTCAAATTGCCTTACACATATTAGTTGCCCAATAAATACTGCTGACTGGTACAGGGAATGAGAACCATACATTTACTCTTATGGGGATACAACATTGCCTTTTCTCTGTGCCCTAAAACTGCCTACTTCAAGCATGCAGAGCACCCTCTTGATTGAATCCTGTAATTTAGGGAACAAGTCCATGGAATAACAGCTAACATATTTTTGAAAAAATGGAAAAATTGGCACTTAGCATAAAAAACATAATTGCTATTCTTGAAGCAATGTGGTCGACAAGCTTGAATTTGACAACAGGGTTTCCCATTTTGGACAGAGTTGAGAAGAGCAGGATTATTAAATCCTTCAAGGGAGGTCAGCGCACTTGAGTTATCACAATCCCCCATGCCAGTTGGAGGCGAGGTCCATTTGGGGTGATGCTAATACAGAAGCCAGTAGCTACGTGTGCCTATTGAGCATGTGAAATGTGCCAAGACTGAATGGAGAGATCCTACAGATGTAAAACACACTCAGGATTTCAAAGACATCAGATGAGATCTTTAAAAAGAATATTAAATATTTCATTAATAACTTTTATATTGACTTTTCATTGAAATTATAATGTTTTTTGATATACTGGGTTAAATGAAACATATTATCAAAATCAATTCACCTGTTTCTTTTTATTTATGGTTTAGTGCTAGGGATAGAACCCAGGGTCTCACACATGCTATCACTGGTATAACTATACCCTCAGCTCTCTTTATTTTTTTAATGTGGCTAACAGAATACTTAGAACTACATGTGTGGCTTGCATTTGATTTCCTTTGGCCAGCACCACTCTAAGTGATCAAAGGAGTCAGAATGAGCCACAAAGGACCTAAACTGGAATCCCCTCCCCAAGATTCTACATTTAAAACCACCTAAATGCTCATAAATAGAAAATCTACCCTCTCCTCCTAAGGCCAACAGGGTCCCCAAAACCAAAAGACCATGACACCAAGCTCTGATAAAAGACTACGTTTTTGCCTTCAAAATTCCTGAGCTAGGAATAGAAGCTCTTGATGAAGTCCTTCCAAGCAAAGAAGATAATTAGCAAAATTTCAAGAAGAGCTACAGGTCAATAAGCAAAGGCATTCTTGAAATTGTGAGCAATGAAATTTCAGTGTTTTCCAACTTGACTTGTGTGGACATGATGCCACAACAAACCAAAAAGGTAAAACAAACTCAATGTGCTTTGCATGAGGAGACGCAGCGCCTTGCTTTCTAACAGTGTTTGTTGAATTGAATTGAATTTGGAAGAGGCTGCCTAATTGATTTTGATTTCTCTTTAAGCTAAAGTCAATGTAACCAGTGTGTGTCCATACACAACCTTAAAACTCTCCACTGGGTCGATTAGCACACATCATGGCTGGATGCCGTGCTGTCTTTGCCCTTTATACAGCAACTACTGAACCTTCGCTAGAGCACTAACTCCTACAGTCAGAATTACATGTCAACTGGACCTCTGTCATATAATAAATACCTTCTTATAGCTGTTTCACAGAAAGCAGGAGGGCTGCTGTGGCGTGGCTCCTGGGACAGTAGCAATACAGAGCCTCAGGCTATTGCACCACCTGCATTAAAGTGTTTCATTCATGAAAATCTGGGTTCCATGTAGAAGGCACAGATATCACCTGAAATTGAAGTGTTAAAAAGAAGCTTTAAGAAATAGGAAGAACTGATTTTTAAACAAATGGAATGTAAATACTGAAAGAATAGCCTTGTTAATAGTACAGAATTCCACTTAAAACCTGAAAAGCCAAAAGTGGTATCAAGAGGTCTATTCAGTTAATTCAGTGAAATATAAAAAGAAAAACATTCAACCCAGGCATTTAGCGTTGTGAAAACAGACTAAGCAGTTGATTGATTGATCCACTTTCAACAAGTTGTGTGGACATCCTGTAGGCACAGACTTAGTCTATGGGCTATTGCCTTGAAAAAGGCAAAAATCCCATCGGATATAGTCAAGTGGGGATGGTCACAGTGACCCAGCAACCTCTGTTCAAACTTTACCCATATTAGGATGCTCTTCCATTGGGTAGTTTTGAATGAGACCCAAATCTATTTATGTATTTTCCCAGTCGTCTTTATCATCTCCTTGTGTACCATTGAGCAGTTTTTGAGGACACAAGCCACTATTACAATGTTGTCAAGGCCCTTCTCGTTTTCTAGTTCAAATCCTTGTTCATGCTGTTTGCTAAGTACTTGTTCCCTGTGACAGCTTTCAGCCAAACAGAACACACTGAATGCTGCATTCCAAACCACTCTGTCCTGCTGGGCTCTGAGGAAAACAAGCTCTTCAGACTCCATCATGTGAACTTTTCACAAGGAACAATCTCCCTCAGACAATTCCATTCAGAGATACTATCCGTGAAACTGGGACTCAGGGAAGAGGTGACATCACAGACTTCCCCCCCCTCTGGCCAGGGTCATGACCACCAAAGTTGCATTTAAGAGGCTCCCACGTGGTTTGGCACATGATTTTCTTAATGATCTAACATTTCTCCCAATTTTCCCATAAGCTTCCAATTTAAGACATTCACACTTAAACACAAAATTGGGTTCTGGTGTTGAAAAAAAAGCCTGGGATTTCAAGAAGTAAAGAATGACAAAATTGCAGCTGGGGGAGGAGGGTAAATGTAAGAAGTACTATATAATATATGCCATATGTAGGGTTTGGAGGCAGGGCATTAGGAAATGTAAGAAACAAAAGTATTACATCCAATCAAGGGTCTGGGTGCATTTTTTTACAAAGAGGGACAGGGTTATAGCTCAATGGTACAGTACTTGCCCAGCATGCATGAGGCCCTGAGTCCTATCCCCTACAGCAGGGTGGAGGGGGAAGGAAAAAAGAAGAATTATACTTTTTTAAATGTTTGAAGGCAAGGTTAGGAGGTGAAAACTTTCAAAAAAGGCAGGATTATTTCGCTGAGCTGGACAGCCAACTCGTCTAGAGTTATGTCACAATGGAAGTTGAGTAGCACACTGGGCTGCATTCTGAAATCTGGGGTGTTTTCAGAAAGACCTGCCTGGCAGCTCCTGAAGAAGGTTTTGGACTCCTCTCAAAGCTCTTTAACATGAGGAGAGCAGCTCATGGAGTAGGATACTTTCCATTCTAGTTCTCCCTAAAGTTGGGGCCTGCAGAGTCACTGGCTCTCCAAGTTTCCCTTTAGTTCAGTGAGTTTAGGAACTCATCTATGTAACATCATCCTGTTCAATTTAGTATTTTTGAAGAAGAAAAATGGCTAAAACACGAGGGCGTTTGTTGTAATGTGCTTAAGCATTCAGAATTGTTTTTTCATCCTTGACCTGCTAAGGGAAAATGGAACCACAGAGACGAACTGCACTGGGCACATGTGTTCCCATCCTACAAGTGGCTACGCCATATCATCTAGAGAGTCCCCTAGCTTAGAATTGTTTCACTTTAGAAGTTCTCATTTCAAGGAGTTCACGGAGCTCAACTGGTCAGATGCTAAATTGCTAAAATGAGAACATCGCAGAAAGAAGGTTATCACTACCATTGCTGACCGAATGACATCACAGATTAGAATGCAGAGTTTGTGGGAACTTTAAAGATTGTCTAACACAATTAACTCCTTTATTTCATAGACCAAGCACAAAACGGCCCAGAAAAGAAACACTTGCTCAAGGCCAGTTATTGCGAAAGTCAAGGCTTAAACCTAGATCCCATGTGCTTGCCACAGATGCCTGAGACACAGCAATCTTGTCCACAAAAGAAAATTGATGACTTATTTGTTATATTTCTTTGGGGAAGCATGTATAGTGTCCCAAAGAATAAAACTGTTCCTTTGAAGTTTTGTTTTGAGTTTTCCTTCCCTTAATATAATTTCAATATCTTTTAATTAAAAACATTTAAGTATCGTGTAATACTGAATATGCTTTTTCAATCTATGCATGTAATTGTGGAAGATTTTTACATACTTCCCTAGAGAAGTGAGCCCCCTGGGATAAGAATGAATGGTTTACAGTTCAGTGGGGCAGACAAAACATCAAACTGACAATTACAATGATGACTCCATAGTGGGGCTTCAGTGGGAGGGAGACTTGAACCCTAACTTGAAAGAGCAAGGGAGGTATTCCCCAAAATTAGAAAGGCAAAGGCTGAGGTGATCTGAGGCTTTAAGCTGAGTAGGAGTTATGCAGGCAGACAGCGGCATTTTTGACCAAAAGCACTACCACTGACCAAAAGGGCCCAGAGGCAGAATTGATAGAAAGTTCAGGAAATTTCAGAAAAGTCCAGTTTCGTTGGTGGTTAGAGCTCTGTGGTGGTAGCAAGGAGTGACTTGTGCTCTCTGAATGAACAGTTCCAACAGCTTGCCCTAATCAAACACAACACTGTAAAAAGAGTATGCTTGCCATGCCAGAGCAGCTTCATGATATAAGTTCCCCCGCACCACCCAACCATCAACTTATTAATTAAAAGTTCATACACACTATAACTAAGGGAGGTAAAGTGAAGGGAGCAATGGACTGGACCTTGCCAGTTTAGTCACTGTGGGCCTCGCTAGTGAGATCAGTTGCCCCATTTACAAAATGAATAGTTGACCCTGCCCTGGGTGATCTTTAAGGTTCCTTTTGGCTCTGTATTTGTGAGGACCCCCACCAGATATAAGTTACAAGATGATCAAATGTAGAGGTCTGTAGACCTCCACAAAGGCACAGGCTGATTAGCAACCAATCCTCCCTGACCCCTAATTCCATCATCATTTCATAAAAGGCAATGTGATCTAATTGCAATGTTTCCTAACATTGATAAGGAAGTTTTATTAGGAAGCACTGGTCGAATGGATAAAATATTCAGCTAGAGGTTAGGAAATCACAACCTTCTCTCAGGCTCCTGTAAAAGGAAAAGAAAATCAACAAAACAAAGAGGAGGCTTCTATCTACATTCATAGAAAGAAAGTGTATGAAATATGCAAAATGATGATAAAGATAATATTTACAAACAGGAAGATTCACTTTAGGCCTGCACAGAAAGTTCAGTAACAATGATCAATTTAAAATTAGCTCCTTGAATATCAGTAGAGAAAGAATAAGGAGAGAGAAGAGGGGAGGGAAAGTGAGGGACACAGGGACTGAAATCAAATTCCATTCATGTATGATTTTGTCAAAATGAACCCAACTGCTATGTGTAACTATAACGCTCTAATTAAAAAAAAAAAAAAAAAAAAAAGCTCCTTGAATCAATCACAAAACTCACAATCAACGTCAGGGCTGGTTTTCAGACTTCACCATGCATCATAATTTCCAAGACCTTCTTGTGAAAGCAGGAGGTAGTTTTCAGAACCCTCCCACTGAGATTTTAATTCAGCAGGAGGGCAGTTCAAAGTTGTGTCTCACATGCTCCTTCGAAGATTCTCATGGAAGATGGTCATGGGACAAAAAGCTGAATGCAATAGTCAGGAATAAGGTACAGGCAAGCAAGGGGCAATCAACTAGGAATTAGGGCATAGGCCTAAGGTGCCTTTCCAGGCAATAAGTAAACAGAGAAAAGGGGAAGGGGCATAGCTATAAGTGGGTCAGGATGGTCACCTATTCATCCATTCATTTAATATTTATTGTGCACCCATATGCACCAGGCACTAGGGATTACCAAGGCAAGCAAGACAAATGAAGTCCCTGAGCTCATATTAACATAGCATCTTACAACTGTCCCTACATACCTGCTAAAATTGTTGTAGTTCCTCAGTCAAACCTGCATCCCAGAATGCTCCAATGATTCCAATGCATGAGAGCCCTCTGGCCAAGTAGGAAGAATGAAAAAAGGCAATCCCTGTAGGAGATACTGCAGCTGGAACCAAAGGTTCAAACCTTCAAGCACTGCAGAACACACTGAAGGTGCTTGTATGGTTTGTGATGTAGGAAGGTGTGAACTAAAGGCTTCCTAGAGAAAGCCCTATTAAAGGTATACATCTCCCCAACCTGGATTAACCAAATGACAACATCCCCAGTGGAGAGCACCTATGATATGCCATGCTGCTCCTGCTTTAGTGTCTCACCTTCTGATGAGCAGGTATTCTGACAAACCAATCCTAAAGCAGTACAGGTGCTATTATTTTCTGCCCCAAGAAAGAATCTAAAGCACTGAGCCAGGCATTGGAGACCCTGTACACTTTGGTCCTACCTCCCCTACCTACTTTACTGTTTCCCTTCTCAAACGTTGTTGGATATCCTTCTCTTGTTGGCATTCCGTGCAAACTCCCTTCCTACCTATTTTTCTGGGCCCAGTTTAAATGTCACTTCTTCCAGAAGTTATGGCCCTCTCAGCAAGGAAAGCCTCCATCCTCTGAATTCTACACCGTCCTTGGGTGCTTTCCCCACAGATAGAGAGGTACTTTCTTGGCTGCATAATTTATCTTCCAAGGCAGGGTGTGCTTTTTGAGGATAAGGATTGTTTTCATGCTGCTTTTTTGTTTTTTTAAATCCCTTCTCAGGACCTAACACAGTCCTTCAGTATTTGTGGAGTGTGATACCAAGTGTTTATGCTATCAGGGAATTCACTTTATGTTGTTACATTATTTTAATGCATTAGTCAGTTATAAATTTCTCCAAAGGTCATGTTAATGAAGCAGGAACAACTCTGACTTGAACATAAAGGCAAAGTTTTACAAATTAATCTATAATGCTTTGTGCACCAGATTTTGGGGAGACCTTGAAGGAGATCTGGGTTTTTTTTAAGTTTCTCATCACTCCTCCCATAATCTCACTCCTACCTGCTCCACTTCCTCTATCACCTGCACTGTATCCAACCCTTTTTCAAAACCACTTCAGCCTTTTAGATGCCTAGGACCTTCACTTTCAAAACTTTCCACCCTTAACTCCCTCCCCACACCTTTTCTGGTCAGAGGGGTAAACTTTTCATTAGTCCTGGTTGCAAAGTGTATTCCTCAGGCAGTTTCAGAAAATGTAAGGCTGCCCTCAAATCCAAAGTGGTGATCCTCAGTCACAAGTTCAACACACTTATAATTACTACAAAGTCTGTGATATTTCGGCAAATTCCAACTAGGTAACAGTAATTTCTAGGTCAAACAGGGATTCTATTTGCTGATTTCTAAACTTATCTACTTTGCTGCTTTTGCTAAACTATTATGGGTTTTATTGCTTTACTGATTTTTATTTATAGAGAGGGGAGAACATTCTATGAATACCCCTACGTGCCAAGCACTGTTAGACACTCGAATGGACTTCATGTGATACGATGATCTTAGCAGACACACAGTTCCATTTAACAGATGGAAAACTAAAGTCAATGGACATTATGTGACTTGTCCCAAATCAGAATATGTGAAGCAAGAATTCCACTACTGGTCCTTTTAATACAAAGCTCACAGTCTTTTAGTTATATCATGCTGTACCCTTACATTAAACCCAGAAGTTCATTCTGGCTAACTGGTCTTCCACTTCAAAACAAAGATCACCAGAGACATAACCTCCAAGAAAGGAACTTCTGACATTCCTGTGAAAAAGGAGCACCACTACGCCACCAGGGACACAAACTTATTTTATCAGGATCTCAATTGTTGGTTTTGTTTTCCTAAAGAGAGCACTGAATCCACCCAATATCACATATTACCTGCCCAACTACCATGGTACCTCTTTACACCATCATACGCACCAAAACCATCAACTACTTTTCAAAACAAATCACAGCCCAAAATGTATTATTTCCAGTTTCTTTCTAGAAAGTAGATGCATGGTACAGTGGAGTGAACGTGGAAGACTCCAGATTTCAAAAATGTCTAGTCTTACATTTTGGCATTATGTAATTAAATTGGCAAAGACCATTAAAGCCAATAACCAAAACAAGAAAGGATAAAATTGTCCTATAACCAAGTAAACACTTGCTATGTCTTTTCCGTTTAAGATTTTAAATTAAGGTCTCATTTATTCATTCAACAAACATTTATTGAGCACCAGCAACTGGGCTAGATGCTAAGGAATATAACTGTGAACAAGATAAACCAGGCTCCCGCCCTGACCGGATACTTTTGCTTTAAATGATCTTGCTAACTACTGAGTAGTTTTTGCTGTTGTCTAATAGAATTATATTTTTTGGAAAGTCAGAGTCATACGAGGCCTCTTCTGGAATACTTTAAAAGTTTCTTTATGGTAAATTTAATAGAAATCTTTGTTTAACTTAGAGAAGAAGGATGGTCTCCAGGATCCTCCCACGAGCAAGTTGAAGGTCGAGTTGGCTCTCAAGCAACATGGCGGATGGCGACCACCAAGGCAGTTTAGACCATTCGGTTGCGCTTGTGGGATGGGGAGTCTGTGATGCCATCACCGAACTGGGCCGAAGTACGCTTGCGGATCCCCCCACTGTCCAGGCGGAGCGCCAGTTCTTCGGAGCCAAAGGGGTTCAGGTCCTCGTCGAGGAAACTACTTTTTAGGCGCCCACTGCTGGCCACACCGCTGTCTTGAGGCGGGGAGCCGGGCGCACCAGACCGCACGCTGATGCTCGCCATGGCGCCATTGAGGCCGTGCAGGGCAATGGCCTCGTGGAAAGGCTGCAGGTCGACGTCCACGGACGAGTTGGATTCAGTGGCCACAGCTTGGCTGGCGGCCCCGGACGGTGGCTTGGGGGGCATCCTAGGGGTGCGCGGCGGGGGAGCAGCAGGGGGCACTTTGCCACATAGGAAGGTAATCAGGTCTTCGCGGCGAATGGTGCTACGGCCCTTCTTCACCCACTCCAGCACATCTTTGATGCGACGCTGGTAGCCAACCTGGACTCCCAGGTCAAAACTTCGTTGGTGGGCATCCCCACTCTCTTTGTAGAGGCTGGTCACGGCCATGGCCGCATTCTGGAAGGGGTCCCACACAGACAGTCCTGGCTGTTGGCACCCGGAATCCTTGTAGAGCTGGGCCACGGCGGTGGCCGAGATCTGGAAGAGGTGCCAGAGCCTCTGCTGCTCGCTCTTGAGCCCCGCCGCCTCGGCGGCCGCCTCCTCCTGCAGCTCGGGGGTCAGCTGCCCGTCCTGCTCGGCCTCGGCCAGGCACTGGCGCTCCCACTTGGAGAACCAGTGCTCCGCGACCTCGGCCTCGCCCTCCTTCGGCTGCTCCTCCATCCTCCTCCTCCAGGCCGCGCGCCTCCTCCACCACCGCCTCCTCCTCCGCCTACTGTCGCTCCTCCACCTCTACCTCACCTCCTGCTCGGAGCTCCCCTCCTCCTTCCGCGGCCGCCGCCGCCGCCGCCGCCGCCGCCGCCGCCGCCGCCGCCTCCTCCTCCTCCTCCTCCGCGTGCGCCGCCGGGCGGGCGCGCGGGCGGCGGGGCCCTGAGGCCAACTGCTACGGCGCGCGCCGCCCGCGGCCCCGGTGCCCGCCCCGCCCCGCCCCGCCGGCTCGGCCCCCGGCAAATCCGCGGTCGCTGTCTCTACGGCCGCGGAGATAACCCCGCAGCCGCCGGCGCCGCCGCGCTGCCCCCTTCCGGCCCCGAGGTTCGCTCCTACTGCCCCCACATGGCGCCGCGGCCTCGCCTCCGCCGCCTCAGTCGCTGCTGCTGCCGCGGCTGGCCGCACGACCCAGCCCCCGCTTGCGCCGCGGCTGCCGCACTGAGAACTCGGAGGGGGGCCGGCTGGAGCGCTGCCTCAAAGCGGCGCTTGCCTACCGCTTGGCCCCCTTTTCACACATTTTTGGGACTTGTCGGTTTCATCCAATGAGCTGATCAAATTTTACATCCTATGTTGCCAGAGAGGATTATGGGGCAACTTCATGGTGTCGATCACATCCAGGGCGCTGATCCGGGGAGGCCGGGGTAGAATGGAAAGACCGCGGCCCTCGTGAATCCGCAGGCAGTCTGGATCCCAGCAGTGTTTCCCACACCTTAGGTACCCGAGAAAAGTGTTTTCCGTGGGCCAAAGCAATATTTTGTAGAAAGTCGGAGGAGTCACAGCTGGAAAAGCGCCCAGCCCCCACCACCCCAACTTCTTGGGCCTCAGTTTCCCCACGTGCCCAGAGAGGTCGTCGGACACGGTTTCCGGAAAGCACTTGAAAGTCGCGATTGAGAGCCTTCCTCCTGCCCCTGAAAGGCACTTCTTCGGGGCTGGTTGCAAACTTACCAGATTCCAAAAGTAAGGGTCAGACATGATAATGGTTTCCCCCCAGGATTCTTGTAAAGATTTTTGTCATTATAAAAATAATAAGGCTGATGGGGGAAGGGTTCTGTGTGGTCTACACTCAACTACTGAAAATCCCAAGATTAAAGGAGAAAATGGGGGAACCCAAGCAGAATTTTCTGCTGTAATGTAAAATTCAGACCCTTTCTGGAAGAAAAAAAGTGTACCTAATTTCCAACATCCTAAAATTCTAGCTTGTTAAAACATCATAATACCGAAATTAAGCTTAAAACAGTATGAGAAATAACGTTTTTTCCCTGGTTTCAATAACAAATCCCTTATAATCATGCAATCCTTTTTCATTGCATACAATTCCAGAACAAATTGTTAAGAAAAATTATCACTGAGCTAAGAATAACATCAAAAAGGGAGGAATTAATGTAATCATTTTTAATTCAGGGGAAAAAGTCACAATTTTACAGTTTCTCTTGTAGAATGTTTGCTAAGTATCCAGAAAACCTTACAAAGATAAAAGAAGCTAAATCTTCCAGCAAAATACACAATTCCCACGTATGAAAATTAGTACATAAAATAAAACGATCTAATCAGTAGGCTTTATCATCTTCCTTAAAAGAAATACATGTTTCTAAGTTAAATTTAAAAGAGAAAAAGAAGAAGAAGAGAGGATTGTGCCCTTTCTCTGCAAACTGGGCTTTTTCACGATTCATTAAACCCTTTTTCCATATGTGTAATTGGACTCTTCTCATTTACATAAACGAAGGATGAGGCAAAAGACCCAAGATCAGTCCAAAAACAGAGATATGTTTCTCATTCTCCTATGTTAAAAAATACATTGTAGAAGTAAACTCCAGGAAGCAAGACCCCTTCCTTACCCCCTGCCCACACCAGGCATGAACTACTTCAAGGCCAAGGGGTCAGTGGCTTTGAAGGTCACCCTACACATGGTGCCTCACTGTTATTATCAGAGCCACATGTTTTTATTTTATTTTCTCTAAGTAAAAAGCTTGCACAGAAATGACTGACAGTAGTACACCATATCCTACTTTCCCTCCTCAAGTCTGATTGGGTTAAAACCCAAGAAGAAAGACTGCACTGTCTTTAAAGAGCACAGCCCTCTGCTTGGGCTTGAGTTGTCTGGCTGGTATCCTCCATTCAGTTGGTTTCAGCACCTGATTAATTAGTTAATTAGTACTTAGAGCTGACTAGCCCCCAGTCGGCAATTTTCATGCCCTGCATGGTGAAATGTTGAATTCAGCATTGAAATTTCTGTCGCACACCCTAATTATTATCACCCCACTACTTTTAAAGCCATTGCGCCAAATTATTATTATAGACAGAGCCCTGCTACTCTGTGGGAATATGTTCTTTCTGAGAAATAATGGTAGACTTAATCAATATTTTTCACTGTTGCCCTTAACATACTTAAATAAAATAACTAAATGGGAAAAATTCTGATTCAATTAGCCTTCAACCCCTTGCACTGAGAAAATGATATTAGAACAATCACACTGAAGATTTTTAATAATGTTTTATCAGTTCCCCAGATAGCAGAGTACATTTATAAGATATATCCAATCTGAGGTTAGTTTTCTTCCTATATAAGTCTAAAGTCTCAAGAATAAAAAAAAGATACAAAACAAAAAGATGTATATATGTATGTTATTTTTTACTAGCTATAAGGAAATGTGCTATCCATGTGTGTAGGCTGGCATTTGATATTTTTTAAAAAATTGACATGGCTTGGGAATGAATTTTCTATGGGGAAAAAAAGTATTCCTTGGCTGCTGCCCCATTCGTCCATAAATTTGATGTCATGGCTAAGGTTAAATGTCAACTAGGAAAAAATAGTTTTAGAAAATAATTTAGGACACAAACCTAGAAGACTCAAATTTTTAGCATTTCTCACTGTACCATTACTGAAAAGGAACCAGTGTGCCAATGATTTCCAATATTATTGGTAGCTATTTTCACCTGGTAACAATCCTTACATATCAGTATAGTGGGTTGTCTGTAATTGTAAGAGCTAAGTGGTACACAAAACTGGATACACAACCACACAGACCAGTAAATGGGTCAGACTGAAAGCAAAAGTAAACATCAACCTTAGAAAATGAAAGAAGTTAAAAGATAAGTGTTAAGGACCTTATTCTTTTTGGAGAATAAAACAAGATTTAGTAGCTTTCCACTTAATTTAAATGAAAAGAATCACTACCTTACATATTGCAGTGATAATGTAATGGGGAACGAAAACAAAAAAGTCTTTGTACAAATGACACCTCCTATAGTTGTTGTGAAGAAACTTTTCCCCTTGGTATCTGCTAGCAAATTCTAATTAATGCTGCACATTCCTTTACTGAAATCATTTAATGCGTAACAAGGGGGGTAAAAAGAAATGCTGAATGCTCGTGATTGCCCTGTTAGAATTATGGGAGTGAAAGCCTGGGGCCCCAAACTTACTGTCTATTAAAGCCAAGCTTTGAAAAAGAAATGCAACCTACAAAAGCTGTCAATCTCCCTTGCCCCTAAAGCCTGGGTTCACATGGATTCAAGTGACAGCCCTCCTCCCCCATGCACAATACATCAATCTGTCTCTCCCACAAGCACCCACAGCCCATTGTGCTGGCCGCAGGTGCCTATTATGGCACCCATGGCTGCCTCCCACAGCTCCGCCCCTGAGAAACAGGAACTGCAGACAATGGAACCCTGTGGGAAGACAGAGGTGGGTGTTGGGAGGGATAACAGACAGATGGTAAAGGGTATAGGGTAGTAAGGTAGTTTCAAAACAAATGTCAAACATTCAAAATTATTGCCTTCGTGTGTCCTCCTGCTCTGCAGTTTTAAATCGCCTTTGCTTCAATCACCATCTGCCATAATTATAAAAAACACTTACCTGTTAGGATGAGTATTCACTCCCCTTTCTGGGTAAGAGTTGGGGGATGACCTTCAATACTCTGCTGCTCCTATTTAGCCTCTAGGTTTCTCAAGGTCACAGACTGAGGAGTTTTAGTTAAGCGACACCAATAGACCACACAGGGAAAGAAAAAAATATTTCTAATTTTAAAAATGAGGTGTGTGACTTCCTCGAAAGTGTAATTTGGGACTCTGTAAGGTGGTAAGCGTTATAAAAACTCGTTGCTTTGGACAATATATTAGCAAAATCAAAGTACTATGAGACTTCCTATAGATACCATACCAAGGAGATGGAAAATCTTAAGCCATTTCTTTACTGGCAAGGAGATATAAAAAGGGGAATGAGGTGGATTTGATAATAAAATTTTCCTATTCCAAAAGGAGTCAAAAAATAAACAAAATTGTAAAAATCTCTAAATAATATTCACATTAAGTACCATTATCAGGAAAAGTACAGTTTAAGCATTCCATTTTGTAAAATGTCACTTTCTACAGTATTTCTATCTTCTCAGTTCTGGACTAAGAAGCAATAATTGGAAGAGTTTAAATATGTACCAAAACACATGTATGTATTAGTTCAAACAATTTGATTTAGTTGCTTTTGATCTTACCTGGTCATCTCAATATACCACCTATTCCTGTTTTCAAGATAATTTCTCATAAATTAAAGCCAAATTAAGAACAATTTTATCAATAGCATTACTACCTGTCACAAAAAAAAAGTGGCCCAGAAAAATCTGGCACAACTGAAAGTCATGATCAAGACAATTGGTGACTTGTTAAGATGCCACAGAATAATGCCAGGGACTAAAACCAGCCAGTTTTCCTGAAGCAAACAAGAGGGTCTTGGTTTGCTGTCAAAAACCACAAACTAGGTTTTAACTAGGAACTGTCAGAGATCCAAGGGAGCTCCTGGCCAAGGAGAGCTTAATTAGCAGAGTTGGTTTGGGTTTTTAAATTACACACACACAAAAAAACATTCAATACAGTATGAAAGCATACAGTGGTCTAATGTAGCACAAAATTCATTATTTCATTGTGTGCGACTGTAGTTATTTTGCACACATTATCCACAATTTGAAGTTAGATTTCAAACATTATTTTTGCACCCATCATTAGGGCATGATTCTTTCCCTCATATGTATCCTTTCAGAGATTTTAATGTATTTATTACCAAATACATATATGTATACTTCCTCTTTCTCCTCTAAATGGTGGCACCCACTATTTTTTACCTGATAGATCTTGGAGATTACTCCATATCAGAATATTAATTTAAATGTGAATTGCTTTGAATTGGCATTTGTAAAAATTAAGACTCAAGTTCAACAGTGGGAAATACATAGCATTCCAATACTTAAAAACCAAAGTGATCAAGCCATTCAGAGACTATTCCGATTTTTAATAAAATGATTGCATTAGGCATTTCATTTCAAATACCCAGAAATTAGTACAGTTAATTTCAAATATACATTTAAATGAGAACCAGAGAGAATGTAGAGGACAAAGTCACAGATAACATATATATATATATATATATATATATATATATATATATATATAAAACTTTATATATATATATATAAAACTTTTGATGGAGGAGTATTATATGGTTTGGATCCAAGGTGTCCCCCAAAAGCTAAGTGCAAAACACTGCAGGAATGTTTAGAGGTGAAATTATTATATTATGAGAACTGTAACCTCATCAGCAGATTAATCCATTTGATGGATTAGTAACTGAAAAGACTACTGTAGTGGGTGGTAACTATAGGCAGGTAGGGTATGACTGGAGGAACTAGGTCATTGGGGGCATGCCTTTGGAGTATATATTTGTCCCTAGCAACTTCCTCTCTTTCTCTGTTTCCTGACTGCCATGATCTGAGCAGCTTTCCTCCCTCATGCCCTTCTTGATGTTCTGCCTCACCTCAAGCCCCAAGCAATGGATTTGGCCAATCATGGACAGAACCTCTGAAACCATGAACCCAAAGTAAACTTTTCCTCTTCTAAGTTGTTCTGGTCAGGAATTCTAGTCATAGTGACAAAAAGCTGACTAAGAGCTCAAAAGATTAGAACGCTGATAGGAATGTGGACAGTAAAGACTGTGCTCAGCTAGGGATGTTGGCACATGCCTATAATACCAGCAACTTTTGAGGCTGAAGCAGGAGGATCTCAGGTTTGAGGTCAGCCTCAGGAACTTAATGAGGCCCAGAGCAACTTAGTGAAACTCTGTCTCAAAGTAAAAAAAAAAAAAAAAAAAAAGGACTGTGCTTATGAGGTTTCAGAGGGGAATGGGGACTCTGTTGGAAGTTAGACTAGAGGCCATTCATGTTACATCCGGGCAAAGAATTTCTCTACATTTTGTCTGTGTCCTGAGGAGGCTTTGTGTGTCACTAAATTTAAAGGTGATGGATTAATTGATGTGGTGGAGGAAATTTCAAGACAGACAGCACTCAAACAATGACATGGGTATTGCAGAAGGCTTTTAGTTGAGTTTGCTGTGATAACCAGCAGCAGAAAGCAGAGCAACAGAATTTTTTAAACTTGCAGTTTGGCCAGAAAATTGCATGTAAAATTTGGGTCAAGGAAGGTGTGGTTGTTGAAAAGAATATTGCCACTAAAGAGGAGGTAAATATTTTGATAGAGACAACAAAAAATATGCCTTGAAGACATCTCAGGAATCAGCAAGACCACACCCATGGCAGGCTCAAGGGGGTAAAAGTGAAAACTCATTTAAGAGACTGTGGAGGCACATTGCTCACACAAGGTTTCCTAGGAGTCACCCAGGCACTCAGAGACCACTGCAGCAATTGAACAAGGGGGCCCAGCTACTATTCCAGCTGACAGCAGACCTTGGCATCACCCACATGACACTGGTTTTGCAGGAATGCAGATATTGAAGTTAGGAGTTAGGAAGGCTTCCACAAGATTTCAAAGGAAGGTCTAGGAGGCCAGACAAAGTGTAGCAGGGTTGGAATTCCTGTGGGCAGCCTCTGAGAAGGCAATGTGTGAAGCTGTGAATGAAGTCAAAACTACAATGGAGACCCCAGGAATTAAGAGATGCTAGTTATGTGGAAAATCTACAGAGGAAAGCTGCTGGGTGCAGACAGCCAGGCCAAAAGAGACACCAAGTAGGCTGCAACCAGCAAAGCCATAAGGGGAGGGCTGCCTAAGCCTTTTAGTGATCACATCTCTCTACCATGTGCCCCACAGGTACAGGACTTCTTTGCCCATCTGGGTTTCAATCTTTCTTTGGTCACAACACTTCTCTCTATACCTCTATTCCTCTTTTTTTGAAATGGGAACATTCACTCTATGCCATTGTATATTGGATATAGGAAACTTGCTTTTGATCATTACAGGGGCTCACACCCAAGAGTTTGTCTTGAGTCTCAGATTAGACTTTGGACTTAGATTTTGGACAATGCTGTAACTGTTAAGACCATGGGAACTCTTGGAGATGAACTAAATGCATTTTGTATTGTGATATGGATATAAGTTTTTGGGGACCAGGGGCAGAATGTCATGGTTTGGATATGAGGTGTTCCTTAAAAGCTCATGTGTGAGACAATGCAGAAATTATCAGTGGCAAAAGGATTACATTATAAGAGCTGTACCTTCATCAGTGGATCCATCCATTAGATGGATTGATAATTTGAAAGGCCTACTGTACTGGGTAATAACCAGTACTGGGTGTAAGTAGGTAGGGTGTTGCTGGAGGAAGTAGGTCATTGGGGGCATGCCTTTTGGTATTATATTTTGTTGCTGGTTCCTCACAGTCTCTATGTTTTTCTACCATGAGCTGAGTAGCTTTCCTCTACCATACCCTTCCAGCATAATATTCTGCCTCACCTCAGGCCTAGTGCAATGGAGTCAGCAGAAAATACACTGAGCCTCTGAAACTGTGAGCCCAAAATAAATTTGTCCTCCTCTAAGTTGCTCTTGTCTGGAATTTTCATCACAGTGATGAAAAGCTGATTAATGTGAGATGCTTACATGGAAATACTTTTAAGATATTTATTTGTAGATTTTGCAAATTGTTTTGTAGATTTTGCAAATTGTTTCTAGGGAAGTCCAAATATCCAGAGTTCAAAATAAGTCCTTAAGGCTTTCCAGTAGATCTATAATCTATTCATATTTCTGGCATCTCACAAAAATGATCTTGACTAATTTATTTAACTGATTAAAAGATGTCAGGTTCTAGCTGTAAAATTAATTGAAAGTACACAATCCTTTTGCCTGTGTTCCAACACCAAACTCTTGACTTCTGGATGTTTTCTATGGAGCAACTGTATCTTATCCATTTTTAAATTAACAAAATTTGTTGGTCAAAGTCCAAGGTTTTATTGTAAGACAAACCTAAATTCTAATCCTGGCTCTAGAGCGTGAAAGTGGTGTGACTGACCTTCTCTAATATTCAGTTTTCTCTAAAATGTGAATGATAATTGCTATAGTTTAGATGTAGTTTATCCCTCAGGGATCCGTATGTTGGAGACTTGGACCTTAATGTGGCAGGGTTAAGGTGGTATTACCCTTTAAGGGGTCTAGTGGGAGGTTCTTAGGTTAATTGAGATCATACACTCAGAAGGAATTGTCTCTCTCTGGTTTCCTCTTATGTGATTTCATCCTCCCCCATGTACTCTTGCCATTGCATTTCACCCTGAGGTAATGTGGCCAAGGGGATCCCTCCACCAGATCCTGCATCAGACCATCTGGTCTTTCACCTTCCAAAACTGTGATCTAAATAAACCTCTCTTCTTCACAAAGTTGCCTGCCTCAGGTATTTCATTATATTAATGAAAAATGGATTAACCCATTAATAGTACATACTTCATAGGATTGTTATAAAGAGTAAATGAGACTGCATTCACACTTAAAATAATGATAAAAATATAGTAAATCCTCAATAAACATACTATACATATTATTACTATCACTAATAATAATACCAAGCTTTATGTATTAGAATTGACACTAGAAACATTATCCTTCCAGCAGCACTTCTTTAGTGCCATATGATTAAAGAACTCTATGGATTAGGTAGATGGGTGTGTTAGTCAGCTTTTCATTTTTCTGACCATAAGATATGAGAAGAACAACTTAGAAGAGGAAAAGTTTATTTTGCACTTACAGTTTCAAAGATTCAGTCAACAGTTGGTTCACTTGATAGTTCTGGGCCTAAAGGTGATGGTAGAACATTATGGCAGAAGGACATGGTGAAGGAAAGCTGCTCAGTTTGTGGCAGCCAGGAAGCAGAGAGACAGAGAGAACACAAGGAACCAGGGATAAAATATAAACCCCAAAGGCATGCCCCCAGTGACTTCCTTTAGCCATGCCCCACCTACCTACAGTTCCCAACAGTTAGTCATTTTAAATAATTAATCCATGAAATGGAATAATTCACTGCTAAGGTTGCAGCTGTCATAATCTAATCATTTCATCACTGAACATTCCTGCAGTGTCTGGTGTGAGCCTTTTGCAGGGACACCCCATATTCAAACTGCGACGATGGGTTTCTCAACACTACTGATCAGTAAAATAAGCTGGGGGCACTTTTCAAAGATACACATGCCCTAGACATACCTTCCCAAAGAAATTCCAATTGAATAGGTTCAGAGTGAGGTGTGGGAATCTATGCTTTAAAGCATCAGAGAGGTATGCATAAAGGAATTCTCAAGATGACAACTACTAAAGCTAACCAAGAAAACAATGGATCATGATTAGAACAGGAAGTCAGAGGGCTCAGTAAAGAATATTCTTTCTCTATTTCTTTTGTATTTTTTGGTCCCAGGATTGAACCCAGGGGTGCTTAACCACTGAGCCTCATCCCAAGTCCTTTTTATTTTTTATTTTGATACAGGGTCTTGCTAAGTTGCTGAAGGCCTCACTAAATTGCTGAGACTGACTTTGAACTTGGATCCTCCTGCCTCACTCTCTAGAGTTTGCTGGGATTACAGGCATGCACCACCACACCCAGCAAGAATATTCTTAAGATAGACAAAATTTCCATAATCAGTTCCTATAAGAAACTAGAAGCTAGCCTTGGATGTAGCTCAGTGGTTAAGTGTTTACCAAGCATACATGAGGCTCTGAGTTCAATCTCCAACTCCACACCAAAAAAAGAAAAAGAAACCAGAGGCTATTTATAGGTGCTCTTGGTTGACAATAAAAATGAAAAGCAATTAGAACAATTAGAAAGTCTGAGCACAACAAAAAGCTATATAATGATCCTGGTTCCTACAGGAAGCATACTAAAGTGTGGCATCATTCTGAGCCATCAAAGGATTGTGGAAAAGATAATTGAAAGCACCCAGAAACCACTGTGAACACGGGAACTCATGCAAGAGATTTTATTAAGCGGACAGGCAGAGTGTCTGCCTGCAGGGTGAGAGAGAGAGAGAGAGAGAGAGAGAGAGAGAACCAGAATGTCCTCTCTCAGGGCTGGGGGAGAGAGAGAGAAAATAGTTGGGGAACTTCTCTTAGGTAGTTGAATTTCACGGCTAAAGATGATCAGGCCAATTGCTGAAGAGAATGTTTGCAGGCTGACTAGCGGACCAATGACTGGCTGGGATGTTCACTGGCTAACAATTTGGGTTTTAAAGTGGTGGGGGGCAGCAAAATGGTCTGATGCCCACAATAATAACATCTGAATTTAACACTAGAAACATTATCCTTCCAGCAGCACTTCTTTAGTGCTATATGATTACATTTTTTTTCTCTGTGTGTCCAATCACACTTCTTGGTACTGCTGTGAATAATATTTTCAGGAAACTTACTGTTGGAAATGTTGTTTATTGGTTCAATTTTTAAATTAAGCTTTTAATTTTGAGGTAATTGTAGATTCACATGCAGTTATAACAAATAATACAGAGAGATGCAAGAGATCTGGTGTACCCTTTACCCAATTTCTTCCAATGAAAATAAATTACAAAACTATAACACAATTTTATAGCCAGGATATTGACTTTGGTACAGTCAAGATACGAAACAATTGTATCTTGGATCACAAGGATCTCTGTGATTCCTTTTTATAGCCACACCCACTCCCTCCCATTCCATCCCCTCCCTAACTCATGACAACTATTAAAGTATTCTCCATTCTCATAATTTCATAATTTTAACAATGCATGTAGATAATATAAACACAATCAGACAGTCTGTAACCTTTTCAGATTGGCTTTTTCCATTCAGCATATTCTCTGAAGATTGATCCAGATTGTTGCTGATATCAATTGTTTGTTCTTTTTAGTGCTGAGTAATGCTCCATAATATGGATGTAGTGCAGTTTTTTTCAGCATTCACCCATTGAAGAAAATCTGGGTGGTTCCCAGTTTGTGAATAAAGCTATTATAAATAAAGCTGCTTTGAATATTAGTACACAGGTTTTTGTCTTAAGTCTTCATCTTTCTGGCATAAGTACTCAGGAGTGCAATTGCTGAGCTGGATAGTATTTGCATGTTTAGTTTCGCTTTTTTTTTTAAGAAACTACCAAACATTTTCCCAGAGTACCATTTTTCACTTCCACAGTGATATGAGTGATCCAGTTTTACCACATCTTCATCAACATTTGTTATTGTCGTTAATTTTAGCCCTTCTGTTAGGTGCTTAGTGATATCTCATGGTGGTTTTAATGTGTGCTTCTCAAATTTTAATGATTTTGAACATATTTTCATGTGTCTATTTGCCATTTGTGTATCCTCTTTGGTGAAATGTCTCTTCATGTCTTTTGTCCTTTGATTTGACCTTTAGAATCAAGCTATAGATAAAACATAATGAAGATTTCATTAAAACTGTGAGACTATTGATTTTATTTTTATTTGTGATATTATTTTATTTTTTAGTTAACACTTAGGAGTGCTTACAGTTGGGCACAGTGACACATGCCAGTAATTCCAGCTACTTGGCAGGCTGAGGCAGGAGAATTACAAGTTCAAGTCAGACTGGGCAACTTAGCAAGATCCTGTGTCCAAATGAAATTGAAAGTGCTAGCAATGTAGCTTAGTGGTAGAGAACCTCCTTACCATACTCAAGGCCCTGGGTTCATTACCAAACACCATGAACAAACAAACAAGGCCCTGGGTTCATTATCAAATATCATAAACAAACAAAGAAACAAATATGCTTACAATATGCCAAATAGTATTTTAAGTGCTTTGAAATGTTTATTTCAACATAGGTGAAATGTCATTTTATGGCAACCCTATGAAGTAGATACTGTTGTTATTATCTACATTTGACAATTGAGGAAACTGAAGGCATAGAGATATTCAGCAATTTAACCAAGATTATACAGGTAACAAGTGGTGGAGCTGGGATTTGAACCCAGGTAGTAGTTGTTATAAAATTAACAATGTACAAATATTACAGCTGACAGACTTTAAAAACAATGAAGGGAGGGAGAGTGGAGGTGAATATATCTGAAATGAGCACTGATAAATATTGTCTGAAATTAAAGAATCCAGAAATAAGTATATTTTTTAAAGTTATAAAGGCAACCATTAAAAAGTTTTGAAATTTTTAATAATATTACAAAATCTCAGGAAAATCAGAAGTCAGTAAAAGAAGTAGCAAAATTATGTTAAGAACTTCATCTTTCTTAATAAAGAATCAATAAATACTGTCTAACATTGCTAAAGCAAGACATAAAGGAATGAGCATATTAGAATAATGATATTACCAGAAAAACTCAACTAAAAATAGTTGAAAGCAGTTACCACTGGACTGGATACTGGAAAATAAATGAGAAACCTTTTGTCTTTCTTCCATGCTGTTAAATTTCTTAAAAGCTGTATGTAGTTATTATCATTATATGAAAATAGAAGACATTTGAAAGCATTGTGGATTCTGACGAGACTGTGTTTGATATACACTGAGCTAAATTATACCCAAAATTCTTAGAGATCTTCACAGATAGGTAACCATGAACAGTTTAGCATGTTGTATATTGGTCCAAAATCACTAATCTCATTGGTTCCACTTGTAGTATCCTTAACCTCTAAGTCCCCTCAGGATGCTATTCCTAACTGTATATTCTCTCTTGCCTTCCTGCTCCCTTCTGTTGCCCAGACTATCCTCCCTCAAATTCAGAATCAGAAGACTGGTAGAAGGAGAGCAGCATTATTCATGTCTAAGAAAGGAAACTGATTAAACTCCATCTTCAAATTCAAACTCTGGATAAAGTTTAAACATAGGACTCTATTCTAGGTTATAGATGCTCAAAAGAAGGTATTTTTCCTCTGGAAATATAGTAGGTGCACAAGGTCACAAAATTCAAATAATACAAAATAGCATACAGTGAAAAGTAAATCTCTCTGAACTCCAGACTCCATGTCTTCCTTGCCAAAGTCAATCATTAGCATTTAAAAATATATCCCTTCAAATAATATATATACACACACACACACAGACAGGAACATACCCTTCACATTACATTGTTCCTTACTTTTTTTCACATAAGAGTATGTTTTGCAGATTTTTCCAAATCTTCACAAACATATATACTTCATTCTTTTTAATAACAGTGTGATATCCTCTTTTATGGATGTACCATGTTTATTTGACCAATCTCCCATTTGCAGAAGGTTTTATTATATTCCTATATTTGTCATTACAAATAATATCATGGTGACCATCTTTGTATAAAAAGGTTCATATACCTGCTTTTATTTTGGTAGAACAGAGTCAGAGATACATATAAGAATTTAATATATATATATGTGTGTGTGTGTGTGTGTGTTTCTGTATCAGGTACAGAAATATTAGAATGCTTATTATAATATTTTTTCTTATTGTAGTAAGAAAGATTGATCTATCAGTATAATCTACTTGATGTCTGTATAATAGTATACAGTAACTTACTGAAGCAGTCCCCTATGATTGGACAATCAGTTGTTTACTTGCAAAAAATGCAGTAAGAATGAAATGAGTTTGTGGCTCCAAGTGAGCCAGCACATGTGCATATGTTGGGGGCAGTGTGTAAAGGTTTTTCAAAGAGAACCAATTAGGTGTGTGTGTGTGTGTGTGTGTGTGTGTGTGTGTGTGTCTGCATAGAAGAATATTTAAAGTCCACGGTCATTGAAGAAATTGAAACCCAAGCCGGGCACGGTGGCACACACCTGTAATCCCAGCACTTGGGAGGCTGAGGCAGGAGGATCACGAGTTCAAAGCCAACCTCAGCAAGGTCAGGACCCTAAGCAACTCAGTGAGACCCTGTCTCTAAATAAAATACAAAATAGGGCTGGGGATGTGGCTCAGTGGCCGAGTGCCCCTGGGTTCAATCGCCCGTTCCAAAAAAAAAAAAAAATTTAAACCCAGACTAAAAGTCACTGGATTCTTCTATCCATTTACAGTGGCAATATTTGAAAATGTACCAAATGTACCATCATTTTAGAAAAGTTAACTCTATAATAATTTTTCTAAATCTGTCTTCTGTTGTCATAGAAAAGTTAACACAGCAATAAGTACCTTCTATCTGTTCCCCCAAAGAAATTGGCATCTAAATTATGTATAATACTTCATTCCTATTCTGTTCCTCTACAGTGAAAAATCAGTGGATGCTTGAAGCCAGTTTCTCATAAGAGCATGAATGGGCACAAGGGAACTTTCTAGAGCTATGGGACAGCAGCATAACTTAACTGTGGTAGTGGTTGCACAACTGTACAAAATTACTGCAATTCGCCCAGCTATGCATTTAGAATTGGTGAATCTTATGTAAATTGCAGCTTGATCAAGCTGGACATTTTCTAAAAAGAAAAGATTGTAGGGGTTTTCACTTTGCCAAGGTGGCAATTTCATGCTAGTTGTCCAGAGTGCTTACCTGCTATGAACTTGAAAGTCACTCAGGAAAAATCTTCCAAGTGGACAATCACATCAGAAAACTACCACATTAGGGGCACAGGGAATCTACAACCCATGCAGACCACCTCCCTGGAGGATGGCACATGGAAGTTTTCTTTTTTCTACAATTCAGACATCTGTGATCGTGCTTCCTTCAGTTTCTAGACATTTCTTGAAGCCTCTTTTCTCCCTTCAGAGTCTAAGCTATATATATTTAAGACCTTTAATTTTCTTTTCCACTTTTTCCTTCCACTTCTGTATTCTTGACACCTCAGTCACAAATTTTTTGTGGGAACCATCCAGGAAGACAGCTCCCATTCTCACTTGTTGACATGGTCCTCTACATTTGTAAATTTATGTATCTCTCCCAATCTCTTACTTTTGAATTCTTATGTCCTCTTCTATTCCTTTGACAGTTCAAACGTCCCCGCACTCTATCACCTCTTTAAGGCAGTGAAAGGATAGAGACAAATTCCCTTGAGGGATAGAGAATGTGTCTTAAACTCCATGCATGTTGTTCCCTCAGGTAACCTAACGGGCTTAACAGCCCAGCCCCAAGAGTACAACTGCAACTAGGAGGAGGACAAGGTAATTGGGAGCTTAAAAAGATCCAGCAAAGTCAGTGCCTTGGTGCACATCTATAATCCCAGAGGCTTTGGGAGGCTAAGGCAGGAAGATTGTGAGTTCAAAGCCAGCCTCAACAACTTAGTGAGACCGTAGGCAACTCAGCGAGACCCTGTCTCTAAATAAATAATCAAAAAGGGCTGGGGTTGTGGTTCAGTGGTTGAGTGCCCCTGGGTTCAATCCCCAGTACCCCTCCCCCCAAAAAATCCAGCAAGCTTCTACACAAAGTGTAGAAGTGTTGGCACAAAGTGTCGATGCTCTTCCTCACAAGATATTTACATATTTATCTTTGATGGTACCCCTAGAAGCCTCGGAAAAGCATCGGGATTTTACTTCACTGAATTTTGTGCTAAGCCCAGAGAGTCATGCCCTACACTCAGTTCTGCCGTCCAACTCAGAATACTAGACAAGGTCAAAAGATGTGTACCAGAAAATAAAATGAGGCCTGCATATCAGATCAGCAAAAACTAAATAGGCTCATAAGGTGGATATATGGTGTATACACTTTTATATTAGGTATATATATGTGTGTGTGTGTGTGTGTGTGTGTGTGTATCATGTGTTAATTTATATACAATAACTCATAAAACATGATTGACATTGCCGTTCTGTGTCTAGGAATTTATCAAGTGCATTGGCTCTGGAGTGAGACAGACCTGAATTTTGACACCACCACCTCCTTTCTGACTGTGTGACCACCCTCTATAAATTTAGGGCAAATAATGGCACCCTGGCAACAATGGCCCTGCACTACACTGTCTTTTACCAATAAAGTGACCAAATATCTCAGATTGAGTTGCCAGGATGTGGGACTTTCAGTGCTAAATTCAAGAAGATCCAGGGCAAACCAGGACAGGCACCTGATCTATATAATCTCCTTCAGGAACCACAAGCTCTTGACCAGTCATTTCTAGAAAGTATCAGAGTCATTTTAAGTAACTGTTACTCAGTTTTTCATCATCATGACCAAAATAACTGATAAGAACAACTTAGAGGACGAAGTTTATTTGGGGTTCATGAGTTGAGAGGTCTCAGTCCATGGTCAGCTGACTCCATTGCTTTCGGCCTGAGGTGAGGCAGAACATCTCAGCATATGGCAGCCAGGAAGTGGAGGGTGGGGGACAAGATATAGCTCAAGGGCATGTCCCCAGTGACCTATTTCCTATAGTCATGCCCCAACTGCCCATAGTTACCACCCAGTAGTCCATTATTAATCCATCATGTGGATTAGTCCACTGATGAGGTTACATTACTACATTGCTTTAACATGATCTTTTTAGGGGATGCTTCATATCCAAACTATAAAACTAACAATTTTTGAAGCAGTGGGCACATGCCAGACCCATTATATAATCAATGGTTCTCAAACTTGAATTTGCATTAGAATCATCTGTGGGACTTATTAAAACAAAACTGGCTGGGCCTCACCCCAAGAGACTGATTCAAGTTCTAACAACCCCCACATAGTAGCACTGATCTTGGGCACACACTTTGAAAATCACCTGCCTAACAAACTACCCTTTAGGGGAGTATGTATAAAAGGTGTTTTGTTGTTTTTTGCAGCACTGGAGATTGAACCCAGGGCCTTAATGCTTCTGAGGCAGGCACTCTACCAACTGAGCTATATCCCCAACCCTAGAAAATGTTCTTAAAGAAGCAAAAGGCCTTCCCTTCTCAGTACAAAGTACCTTCTCACTTCCCACACCTCCACATACATCCCAGAACAAGGGTTAAGCCACCAACTGAAGCAAATCAATAAACCTAATTACAAAGCAGTCTGGAACCCAGAACTGAAACCCATAATGGAAATGCCTACCAGACAGTCCCAAGTGGTCATCTAAAGCAAGGAAGCACCAGGCATGGTGGACATGCCTGTAATCCCAGCAGCATGGGAGGGTGAAGAAGGAAGATGGCAAGTTCAAAGCCAGCCTCAGCAACTTAGTAAGACTATATTGAAATAAAATAGGAGGTTGGGGATGTAACTCAGTGCTAGAGTGCCCTGGGTTCAGTCTCCAGTAAGACATGTTCATGTGCATGTGTACACACACACACACACACACACACACATAAGCAAGCAGGCCAGGAAGAAGAGTACTCACAAGATAGAGACATCAGGTAAAAAACATGAAGATCACAACTGACAGTGGTCTCCCCAGCAACAGCGAGCATTTTCTAAGACTGAGGAAAGCATCTCATTCATCCTTGATGTGTAGCCTAGTGCTGGAAGCACAGTAGATGCTCAACAAACATGAAAAATTTTTCATCTAGAAGGAAAGGGGTCTTTTAGCACAAACTGGGGTTACAGGCATTACCCCTTGAGATGATTTGGATCTGGAATGTTCCCCAACAGCACATATGATGAAGTCTTACTCCTCAATGTAGCGATGTCCAGATGTAGAGCTTTTAGGAAGTAATTAGATTATGAAGGCTCTGACCTTATGAGTAGATTAATCCATCAATAGATGGACTATTGGGAGGTGGCAGAAAAATAGGCAGGTGGGGCATGGTTGGAAGCAGTAGGTTGCTGGAGCCCTATCCTTGGGATCCCCCACTCCACCTCACTTCCAGGCTGCTATAAGCTTGTGGCTTTCTTCCGCCATACTCTTCCACCAAAGCAATGGTGCCAGCCAACTACAGGCTGAAACCTTGGAAATCATAGCCAAAATAAATCTTTCCTTCTCTAAGTTGTTTATGACAGGCATTTTTAGCACAGTGATGAAAAGCTGATTACCATAACCCATTGACAGCTTTGCAATCTTATTTCAGGACACATATTGTAAGACCTACAAGCACTACCCAAGGATGGGCTTTATCAACTAGCTATTTTGTCATCCAACATACATTTATTGAGCCCTTATCTAGAGCTCAGGCAGGTCCTTGAACTCTATCATGGGCTCTGGGGTCAACTCCTGCCTCAGTCTCCAGTCACTGGGATTATGAGTGTGTGCCACTGTGCCAGTTTCTCATTCCTTCTTTTTTAAAATATATTTTTAGTTGTCAATGGACCTTTATTTATATGCAGTGCTGAGAATGGAACCCAGTACTTCACATGTGCTAGGCAAGTGCTGTACCACTGAGCTACAATCCAGTCCTTCTCATTCCTTCTTGATATGTAGCCCAATGCTGGGTGTATAGCAGGTACTCAACAAACATGAACATTTCTTTCCTTGATACTGTCTAGATGAACAGGGGCCTTTAACAAGAAGCTGGGATCACAGCCATTATAGCTTTGCTACCTCATATCAAGACATGTATTCAATACCTACTAGCACTACCCCAGGGTGGGCTTTAGCAAGTAGCTGTTCCATCATCCAAGCACGTTTAATGAAGCCCTATCTAGAACTCAGGCAGGTCCCTGAACTTGATCTTGGGCTCAGGGGTCAGCCAGGCCTGGGTGCAAAACACTGCTCTCCACCCACCAGCTTGGTGCCCTCCAGCAACTTCACCTCTGTCAGGTTCCATCTCCTTACCAAGAATAGGGAGATGGAAATCCTACCAGCCTCACAGGATGCTGTGGAGGATGAAATGAGAGGATGAGGGTGACACTCAGTGTCTGGCACCCTAAAATGCTTCAAAGGTGTCAGCTGTGGTTGCCCAAGAACACTGCCACAGAACCCTCCTGTTTGACCACAGGATGTGCAGGTGATGGGAGCCCTAGAGCCCTGCTCAGTCATACCTGGTCACTCCTAATTGGCCAGCAGTCCTGGTGCACAGGCATGAGGAGATGAGGGAAGGGGCTGACCAGAGCACACTCTCAAGCTCCTCTCAGCTCTAAGAAGACAGCCTCTGTCAAGCATCCAGTGTGCATAAGGAACACCCAACAGGTCAGGTTTGAGGCACCTGAGAGCCACAAAGTTTGGTCTACAAAGGAAGCAAAGGGGCCACAGCGAGGAGGAAGTTGATCAATTCATGGAAAGCGCTTAGCACAGGGCCTGGCCCCTAGTGTGCATTCAGAGCATGTCAGCTACTGTTAGGATTAGCCATGGTCCTGGCCCCTTAAAGAACATGCTAGTGGATCCCAACTGCACTAGAAGGGAGTGGCCCACAAAAGTGGATTTGTGCAGCATTCTGCTGCCTCAAAATTCCACCTGCCACCCACCCAGTTGTCACAATGCCATGCTCCCATTGTTAGACGTGCACTCTGCACAGAACGGGTGGCAAATCACAGCTTCTCTCTCATTTCTTTTAGATTCTTTTTCTGGTTTAGTGTTACCATTAGTGACAGTTTATCTATCATTGTTTATACTTTTCTTGAGGTCTCTATTAACATCCTTGTAGATTCATGCACATATCTAAGAGATTAACAGAGATCCCATGGACCCAGTCTTGTCAAAGGGTAATATCTTGGAAAACTACTCCAAGAATACAGCCAAGGTGTGGACATGGTAAATCCACAGATCTCATTCACGTTTCCACAGTTCACTGGTACACATTTGCATGTGTGTCTTTAGCTCTACATAATTTGATCACGTGTGGGTTCATGTGTCCGCCACCCCAGTCAAGATACCAAACAGTCCCATCACCACAAGGGTCCCTGCTTTACCATTTTATCATCACATGGACCTCCCTCCAAGACCCCACCCATCCTAAACTTGGCCACCACTAATCTGCCCTATCTAGCATTTTGTCATTTCAAAACTGCTATATAAATGGAATCACAGAGTATGTAACCTTTTGGCATTGACTCTTGTTGCTCAGCAGAATTCCCTGGACAGTCATCCACATTGCTGCATCAATAGTTCATTCATTTTCATTGCCAAGTCATATTCCATGATGGATGTACCACTTTATTTACCCATTCACTTATTATAGGCCATCTGGTCTGTTTCCAAGAATTTTGTTTTGTTTTGTTTTGTTTTGTTTTTGCTACTATAAATAAAGGTGCTATGGATCTTTATGTAGAAGCTTTTGCATGAATACAAGCCTTCATTTTCTGGAATGGATGCTCAATATTGCAATTTTATAGTTTTCCAGTAATTGCATGTTCACTTCTTTTCTATTTCTTTTGTTGTTGTTATTGTTGTTCTTTTAGGTACTGGAGATTGGATACAGTGGTAGTCTACTGCTAAACTCCATTCCCAGCCCTTTTTATTTCGTACTTTGAGACAGTGTCTCACTAAATTGCCCAGATTAGCCTTGAATTTGTTATTCTCTTACCTCAGTCTCCCAAGTAGCTGGGATTATAGGCATGCACCACTGTGCCCAGTTCCATTAATTCTTTTTAAATTTATTTTTCATTGGTGCATTAAAATTATACATAATAGTGGGATTTGTTCGGCAATGGTTTTATATGCATATAATATAATTTGCTCAATCTCCTTCCCCAGTACGTTCCCTTTCTCTCTCCTCCTACCTCCCCTGATCCACTTGCTCTACTGATCTCCCCTCTGTTACTATTATTATTTTAATTACGGCATTATCATTATATATAAGAGAGATTTGTTGTGGTATATTTGTACACAGAGATAGTAAAATTTGGCATATTTCATTCCTCAATACTTACCCTTTGCTTCCTCTCCTCCCTCCCTCTCAATCCCTTTTCTCTGCTCTATTGGTCACCCTTTTATTTTTGTGAAATACCTTTTTTTATTCATCTCTCTCTCTTTATATATATATATATATATATATATATATATGTATATGTATATATATGTATGTATGTATATCTTACATATGAAAGAAAACATTCCACGCTTGTCTTTCTGAGTCTGGCTTTTTTGAGCATACTGTTCTCTAGTTCCATCCGTTTACCAGTAAATGATATAATTTCACTCTTCTTTATGGCTGAGTAAAACTCCATTGTGTATATATAACACATTTTCTTTATCCATTCATCTGATAATAGGCACCTAGTCCAGTTTCATAACTTGAGTATTTGTGAATTTCACTGCTATAAATATTGGTATGCATGTGTTGCTATAGTATGCTGATTTTAGTTCTTTTGACTAAATGCCAAGGAATGGGATAGCTGGGTCATATGGTACTTGCATTCCAAGTCTTCTTTTTTTCCTGGTACTGAGGACTGAACCCAGAGGCCATTGAGCCACATACTTGGCCCTTTTATTTTTTATTTTTTACTTTTTACTTTTTATTTTTTTTATTTTGAGACAGAGTCTAAGTAAGTTGCTCAGGGCCTTGCTAAATTGCTGAGGCTGACCTTGAACTTGTGATCCTCCTGCCTCAGGCTCCCTAATCCCTGAGATTACAGGTAAGTGCCACCATGCCCAGGTCAATTCCTAGTCTTTTGATGAATCTCCAAATTCCTTTCCAAAGTGATTGTACTAATTTGCAGTTCCACCAGCAATGTGTAAAGTATACTTTTTCTCACACTCTCACCAGCATTTATTGTTATTTGTATTCTTGATTGCTATTATAACTGGAATGTGATGAACTCTCAGTGTAGTTTTGATTTGCATTTCCCTGATTGCTAAGGATGTTAAACTATATATATATATATAGACAATTTGTATTTCTTCTTTTGAGAAAAGTATGTTTAGTTCTTTTGCCCATTTATTGATTGGGTTATTTGTTGTTTATTTTTTGGTGTTATTAATTGTTTTTAGTTCCTTGTATATTCTAAATATTAATCTCCTATGGGAAGAGTAGCTGGTAAAGATTTTCTCCCATTCTGTAGGCTCTCTCTTCATGCTCTTGTTTCCTTTGCTGTGCAGAATCTCTTTAATTTAATGTCATCCCACTTATTAATTCTTGGTTTTACTTCTTGAGCTTTAGGAGTCTTACAAAGTTTGTGTCTATACCAATATGTTGGAGTGTTGACCTTGGGTTTTCTTCTAGCAGTCTCAGTGTTTTTGGTCTGATTCCTAGATCTTTGATCCACTTTGAGTTGATTTTAATACAGGGTGAGAGAGAGAAATCTAGTTTCATTCTTCTACATATGGATATACAGTTTTCCCACCACCATTTGTGAGAAAGGCTATCTTTTCTCCCGTGTATATTTTTGGCAACTTCATCAAGGATCAAATGACTATCTATGTGAGTTTGTCTCTGTGCCTTCTATTCTATTCCATTGGTCTCTATGTCTGTTTTTATGCCAATGACATATTTTGTTCCTATAACTCTGTGGTATAATTTTAGATGTGGATATCTACCTCATTCCTAAGGTTTGGAAATTTTCTGCTATTATTTCACTGGAAAGGTTCTTAATGCCATTAGTCTTTACCTCCATACTCTCTTCAATCCCAATGACTCTTAGGTTTGGTCTCTTAATGTAGTCCCAGAGTTACTGTATATTCTCTTTTTTTCTTTAGTGCATATTGAGTGTTCAAGGTCACATACCCTGTCTTTGAGGCCTGAAGTTCTGTTTTCTATATAATCTAAATTGTTGGTGATACTTGCAAGTGAATTTTTAATTTGATTTATTGTGTCTTTCATTTCCAGGGGTTCTGATTAGTTTCTTTTTAAAAAAATCTCTCTTTACTGAAATGGTCTTTCACCTCCTCTATTTGTTCCCCTAATCTGCTACTTAGATCTTGTTTTAGCTCATTAACCATTTTAATAATCATTTTTTGTAAGCCTTCTCTGGAATTGCATCCTCTTCAATATTTGTGGGTTCCTTTGTCAGGAGATTTTTAAATTGTTGAGGGAGTTTTTTTTGCCTGTTTCTTCGTGCTTTCAGAGGTCTTAGACCTGTGTATGTATTGAGATGGATTCCTTTCCTATTATGAGGGAGTCGCTTGGTGTGTAGTTGTCTCTTTTGTAATAAGACCTATGCTGTCTGTATATCTTAGTTTCAATGCTTAGGCTCAGAATAATCCAAGTGTTAATTTCAATCTCCAATGCCTTTTAGATTCCCACTGCAGAAGTGATGATTTTATTCATTCTTGGAGAACTGCTACAACATTATGGATTCCTCTGAACCT
>JAJEJO010000941.1:64303-153492 GCA_020662805.1 Glaucomys volans | reverse complement strand
CTTTGGGATATATATATTTGTATCTGGCAATTGGAGACTCTCTCTCTGCTTTCTAATCATGTGGTGAGCTGCTTCCCTCTACCACTTCCCTCTCCCATGATGTTCTGCCTCACTTGATCCCTGAGGAATGAAACCTACTGTCTATGGACTGAGACCTCTGAAACTGTGATTCCTCAAATAAACTTTTCCTCCTCTACAGTTATTCTGGTTGGGTCATTTAGTCAAAGCAGCAAAAAAGTTGACTAAAACAGAGCAGATGTCCATGAGTGGAACCTAATGGCCCCCTTTGTTATTCCTACCTGAGGCCTGGCTGTCAGTTTGGAGTTTTGTCTCCCCTATGCTATGTGTTAAAGTACTATCGAAGTTTGAGTGGGGTTAGTTTGTGTGGGGGGCAAGGAATGTTGTCTCTTGGCTGGGTTGTGGGTGTAGCTCAGCCTCAGAGTTTCTACCCTATAAACTGGTAGTGTCCCAGTGAGTTCCCAGCAGCCCTCAGGAAAGGAGGAAACAAGCAATAACAACATAAACAAACAATATACAGCACTCAAATAAATATCCAGTGCCTACTATGATATCTACAACACTAATTACCACAAAAAGTGCAAGAGTGGGGTGAGAATTTAGCAACCACAACAACAATAAATAGCCATGAACTAGACCTAGATTTAAAGTAAACAGCAGGTGTCAACTATGCCATCCACAGTACTAATAACTGCAACAACATGCATCGTAGGGGTCAGAAATTATATACATAAACTTAAATAGTTCTAAAAGATTATAAAATGATGGTTCACTAAGAGAGGAGAAAATGGGGTAGGGAAGCAAAAGAGAGTTCAGAATATTCAAAATGTGGACAGAGAGAAAGCAGAAGAGAGGTAGCAAGTGATGGCTATAAAAGAGGAAAAAGACATAAAAAGAACAAAATAAAAAGAGAGAACAAAAGAATTTGGCTATTGGAGAGAGAAGAAAGGAGAGAAAGAATAAAAAGAGAAATAAACACAAAAACATCAAACCCATACAAACAAAAACCCCTAATGCTCAAAAGATAAAACGTGTATATATGTATGTCATGAACCAATCAGCATAAGAATACCAAACAAGAAGAAAATATTCTGCATGAGAAATGAAAGGCTTGTCTCCACTGAGGTTGTTGAGACTGTTGACAAAGAATGGATATTCACTGCCTGTGCCATACTGCCCTTGTTTCCATTTCTTCTTGGGCTATGTACGTCTTGGAGAGAGAAAGACCTGGGGGTTGTTAAACACTTCCTCTTTTTGTGTTGTTCACCAAGCTGCCAGTTGAACTGACCTGAAACCAAAGCTGGCTACAATAGCTCTCAGCTTCTCTTTTCTCCAGTACAAGAACAGAATGAGAAGTACTGTCAATTGGAGTTTTGTCCAGATGGACTAGATTGATGGCACTCCCAGGATAGGGCTGATGCAGAGTTCTAGACATGGGAAGTTCTGGTGCACAGGTTTCAGCTCTAATTGGAACTTTGGAACAATGTCAGTGGTTTCTGCTCTGGAGAGATTAGATTACCATATCTGTAGGGTCAAGAGATGCTAATCTTTGCTGGGTGTCTGGGTCTTGGAGGCCTCCCAACAATTCTATTGGTAGGGTGAGGTAACCAACCCTCCACAGGCCTAGCATACTCCACCACCCATGAATGTGGCCTTGTCGAGGTCAGTTACTGAGTGCAATTGGGACGACCTGTTCAGTTTCTGGACCCTCTTCAGCGGGTCCTGTGAGCCACCACAGTGGAAGGGAAAGTGAGTTGTACTTCCCTCTGTATCCCTAACCTGAACCTCCCTGGGTACAATCCTCTGTGCTTGTTTCAATCACCTCCTGCTAGGCACACCATAGGCCACAAGATACGAGCATGTCAGGACAGTATGCCAGTATTTGCTATGATCTCCTGAGATCCCACAGAAGCAAGCTGCCGTGTGGCCTCTTCAAGGTGGTTCGCTCGGCTCTCCACTTGCCAGTTGAGAAACATGGAACATTTTTCAAACACCAGCTTGCAATGCATCCTGATTCAGTGAAGTTCAGACTGATTTTGTGTTCTACAGGTTTTCCTGTGCCAAATGTGTCCACTGTGTTTCCTACCTCCCTATTTGTTACCCCTTCCCTCTGTGATGAAATGGTGCTGCTACCATTTCAAGGCTCCACCAGCAACCTAGATTCAATGTACTGTATCTTATCCTTGTTCAAAGCACTCAAATTCGGAGGTCTCTATGATTCTCTAATACTGAACTTCAGTGAATTACTTATCGCCCACCTCACTGAGAAGCATTACTCTTGCTACATGAATCCCAAGCGTTGGAGTAACTGAAAGTGCAGTCTTCCTTTCATCTGCCATCTTTGACTGTCCTCCATTAATTCTTTTTTCTTTAGAATTTTTTTAGTTGTAGATGGACACAATACCTTTGTTTTATTTATTTATTTTTATGTGGTGCTGAGGATCAAACCCAGTACCTCACATGTGCTAGGCAAGCACTCTACCACTGAGCTACAGCCCCAACCCCCTCCATTAATTCTTTTAAGGAAAATGTGGTAAAATATTCCAATACATATCCAATGGATACTGCTAAACATATAGGTCAAACACTTTGAATTTTTTTTCTTGAAACTTATTTGTTCCATTCAATCATTCATTTATTCAACATATTCTTCCTAAACATGTTCTTGCCTTGCTCTTTGCTGAGTGCCGTGTGGTTACAGCACCAATCAAGACAGACAGACCCCGATGTTCCTATGCTTGTACTCTATCTGGGAGTAGTTAACATGAAACATCTTTGGCTCCACTCTTCAGCCCTAGAAGTTTCTCCAACTTCCATGCTCAAACTTTAGAGTCTACTGAACTTAATCACCTATCCCTAAGCATGCATGGGACTTTCCTTCATCCAGCGCTCTTCACTCTGCCAGTCATTTGCTACTGAACTTCTAGTAATCTGTACCTCAATGTCTATGCACTCCTCAAGACCCAAATGAAATTGCACCTCTTAAAGTGAAGGGTTTCTCCAGCACCCCTGCTATACATAATGCCATCCCCATCTATATTTGTAGAACACTGGACATGACTCCTGATAGTGACAATTTGTGTCCTGCTTTAGAAGCTCTAATTATTATTTTCTTTCTTTCTTTCTTTCTTTCTTTTCAGTGCTGGGAATCGAACCCAAGGGCTTGCACATATACTAGGCAAGCGCTATACCACTGAGCCACATCGCCATCCAGGTTCTAACTATTTTCATACCCATATTGCCTAACTAAAGGACAATAGAATATCTGAGGTCAGGGTCTACTTCTGACATGTCTTCATGTGCCTTGTACATATCATCATGGTGCCTCAAACAGAGAAAGCATGAAATGTTTGCTCAGTGGGGGAATGGACTTCTCTGGGACCGTTTAATTTAACAATACTTGGATAACAGTTACTATGCGTCAGGCACTAATAGCTTAGACAGCAGTTACCAAGTACTAGATGCTACTTTAATGTTGACAATCATCAACACCCTGAATTCTCACAAGAAACCTACCAGGTAGATGCTATTAAGAGTCACATTTTTAGATAAGCAATGAGGCTCAGAGAGGCCCAATATCTTTCCTGTGCCTAAGGTACCCCAGCTGGTATACAATAGAGCTGTGATTCAGACACAAGCAACCTGCCTCACACCTGAGCTCTTAGCCTTGGTTTTCAAACAAGGCCTGGGATGACTGACCCAATGTGGGACCTGTAACTGCAGGACAGTAAATATGGAATTCAGATCTGATTCTTTGTGGCTGACCATGGTGCCATTTCCTTGCTCATGTTCTTCATAGGAGCGATGCTTCAAAGGGGTGCTAGGATCAACTAAGTTACTGGAAGTTCTGAATTATATTGAGTCTTTCTAAAGCCTTTCTGAAGGCAGAACTTCTCCAGCCCTCTATGTTAGCCTCTTGACCATTATTTTCATCATTGCCCTCTCACCCTTATAGATCTTTTTAGACATTTTTTCCCTAATTGCCCCCTCATGAAATTTTTCTAGTAGCACAGATATACTATATGTCTGTTCACGTACTACATGTATATCTTGCCTTATGTAGAGTAAAAAAAAAATTGTCATCCAAGAACTGACGTTCTCCCTCTTTGGGGATTGTATCACCCCACAGAGAATCATGGTTGATGTTGACAAACTTTACATCCTTCTGGTGTCTAAGAGGAGAGTCTAGGCCTATTATTACCCCTATTTGACTGTATGGATCTACAATTTTTCTGGAACATTTTAATGAAGTAACACCCATTTGTAACAAAACCGTAGACTTAACAATAAATATGATAACATCCCCAGTAACAACAATCTTGTGATGGATGTTGGCTGGAGAGAATGGATCATCAGATCCCAGTCTCAAATTCTGAGAGACCAGGCAATAATGAGTAAAACACATTTCACAGAACTCTCAAAGATTCAGTTTCTTCCTTTCGTGAAAGCAGCTAATTAAACTTTAAGTACACATCTTAAGGAGCTTTTGTGGAACCACTAAGTTTGACACTCTGCAAATTATTAAGCATCATGCAGGGTTACAGCCACCTAAAGGGAAATGGGCTCAATTATTTTAAAATCTGCATTGAAACATCAATTTTACTTCATCTTAACTTATAATAATAAATACTGCAATGGCTACCTGAGTATTTGGTCCCTTGTATAGTAAAGTCGTCTCCTGCCTAGACTGGATTCTTTAACTGCAACCACAGGAACGAATCTTATGTAATTAAAGGTTAACTAGGGGCCGGGCGCGGTGGCGCACACCTGTAATCCAAGCGACTTGGGAGGCTGAGACAGGAGGATCGCGAGCTCAAAGCCAGCCTCAGCAACTTAGCGAGGCCCTAAGCAACCCTAAATAAAATACAAAGTAGGGCTGGGGATGTGGCTCAGTGGCCGAGTGTCCCTGAGTTCAATCCCCAGTACCAAAAAAAAAAGGTTAACTAGGATCCTTCTATTGTTTTCTTTTAAAATGCAAATTTTATAGATGGATAACTATATTAAAATTAAATGCTTTTCCCTAGCATTTCCCAAATACTCCCAGGCTCTGCTGCTGACCTATGAAGGTAGGTAGGTACAGATGGGAAGGGTTAGGGTTAGGGTTAGGGTTAGGGTTAGGGTTAGGGTTAGGGTTTCACAAGCTCTACAGGTGAGTCCTATTTTCAAGTGTTAGGAATTGCTTTCATTCAATCCCCTGGTCTTCCAAGCCTTGTTCTTTTTTCTACCAATTCACTTATTCCTTCATTTTTCCCACAAACCTGAAGTGTCTCCCACATAGTAGGACCTGTACATGTACACTGGGATACAGTCCTCCTTCTCCTTCCTATTCATGGAGCTCCAAGTCTAATAGAGAAGACTGACACCGAGCAAGCCATGACAAAGAAAAACATGGCACCAGAGGGTAAATCCTGCACAGAAAGTTTAGGCTGTAGAGGCTGGTGAGGGCTTGAAGGAAATGTGAAGGTTTTGGAAGGTACCCTAAAGATGTTCAAAAGGAAAGTGGCATGATCGGCTTTACACTCTAGTAAAAGCTGACATTCACTGAGTCTTTATGATCTGCTGGCAATACTTTACATGCAATATAACCTCATTTAATCCTCACCATAACCCTATGAAGTAGATACTACTATTTTCCGTTTCATGAAGATGAGGAAAATGAGATACACAAAGGAGTTAAGTAACTTGCACAAAGTCACACAACAGAGCTTGTAACCAAATCCTGAGCTTGTAAGCAAACCAGTGTGCATGTGCTTAACCACAATCCATCTTCTCTTACGGATCACCCTACAATGTGAAACTGGATGCTACTTGGTGCAGAATGGATTGGTGTGAGAAGAAAGTGGGGAGGCTGTGGCAGCTGTCCAGGTGAGAGATGCTAATAGTCATAGAGAAATGTGTAGACTTGACAAACGTTTAGAAGCAGAACTAGCCACTCTCAAGTTCAGCTGCACATTGAATCACTGGGGGAGCTTTAAAATCTACAGATCCCTGGATTGCCCCACTCCTTAAAGTTCATATTTTATCGGACTGGGTACTGGAATTTTTTAAGCTCCTCAAGTATTCCAGTGTACAGGCAAAGTTGAGAACCACTAGTCTAAACCAGTATTTCTAAGACTATAATGTGAACAAAAATAACTTTAAAATCTTGCTAAAATGCATATTCTGATATGATTGGTGGTGGGAAGTGGCATTGGACTGAGATTCTACATTTCTAACAAGTTTCTGAGTGATGCAGCTGTCGTTAGTCCATGGACCACATACTGAGTAGCTTTCTTACCTTATGTACCAGTTATGTGTATGGTGGAGTTATTGGTATCATTGGTTCTGGGGGTGACTGGGCATATTCATAATACTTGAACTGGTCACCTCCTTCCAGAAGTAACCTTTTCAGAGATCCTTGAAACTAATTAGAAATGAATAGTTTCTGGTGGGTGTGCTCTTGAGAAAAAAAAAAGATTGGTAATATTGGTTTCAGCCAAAGCAATATGACAACAGAGTGAATAGCTATAAAAAGTGGAGTCAAGGTTGAAAAGCTGTCTGAGGCTTCTAGATTGGCTACTTGGTGATATTAACTTAAGTAGAGAACACTGAAGAACAGCCACGGTGTGTGTGTATGTGTGTGTGTGTGTGTGTGTGTGTGTGTGTGTGATGAGTTCACTTTTGAACATACTGACTTGGAGATACCTGTAAGACATCCAAGTGGAAATATCCATTAGAAGACTACATAGGAGAAAATATTTGGGGTAGCAGGAGAAAAAGCCAATACAAAGACAAAAAAAGAAACAGTCTGATAAAAATGAGAAATTCCAGGAATATGTGTTGCTCTAGAAGACAAGAAAATTCTGAAGATGCAGTCAATATGTTGAATACTGCAGAAAAGTTAGGTAATTAGCTCTAGCTACAAAGAGATCATTGGCCACAGCAGTTTCATGTGACATGGATGAGGAGGCAGAAACAAGTTTCTGGTGGATGAGAAAATGTGGGAAATGTTTTAAAAGATGTTTGACTGTGAAGGTCAAGAGACAGGGCAGTAGTGTGGCAGGGAGACAAGGGACCAAAGAAAGATATATTTTAAAGATGAGTGCAACATAGCCGGGCATGATGGCGCATGACTGTAATCCCAGTGGCTCGGGAGGCTGAGGCAGGAGGATCAAAAGTTCAAAGTCAGCCTCAGCAATTTAACAAGGCCCTAAGCAACTCAGTGAGACCCTGTCTCTAAATAAAATACAAAATAGGGCTGGGGATATGGCTCAGTGGTTGAGTACCCCTGAGTTCAATCCCCGGTTTCAAAAAAAAAAAAGATGAGTGCACATTTTAAATACTGATGGGAAGAAGTTGAGAGAGGGAAAGAGATATTAGATAGAGCAAGAAAGTAAAGCAATCAATCAGACAAGATGTCAAAATGGGCAAGAGGGGAAAACAGATCATATAGGAAGATGACACCTTATCCTAACACGAGAAAAGGATGCAAGTAAGATTATAAATGTGGTGCATGATGTCTGAAGACAGTGTGTTTGATGGCTTCTGTTTTCCCTGAGAAGAGATCTAAGTCATCATCTGGAAGTGGGGATGGAGGTGGAGTGTAGTAGAGTCAGAGGATTCAGGAAAGTGGATAAGATTTAGGATGGTGATTGTATCTTCACTCTCAGGGTCATGCCAGTGAGTTTGGAACCTGAGAGTCAGTGCTCCCTTATATTTTGTGCAGAGAGAAGAGGAGATAGTAGAGAGGCACTCAGATCATGAAGAATATTAACAAGCACCAGTTCTAGTAAGGAGCCATGTTATGTAATATGGAAGGAGAGAAAAGTAAAAAATAGGAGAAAGTGGAGGTATGAGGCAGTAGGGGATACTGACTGAGTAAACTAAAAGGCTAGAAGTTGTGACCAGAGAGAAATGTCTGGAGTTGTGATCTTAGAGGTGTAACAAGTTTTGGGTCATGAAAAGTTCCAAGGTAAGATGGGAGATGTGGGTGGCTGAGGTGAGGTCAAGGAGTTTCAAGATCAAGGTGTTGAATGGGTTTTTCATATAGCTGTTAACTTTGTCCAGAATTTATGGTAAGACTTGAGGTGGGGGAAAGAATGGGCCTATTGTCAAAGTCTTTGGTCAATACAGAGGTAAATCCAAGAGGCCAAAAGATGACAGTGACAGGGAAGGTTAAAGAGCAGTTGAACTTGCTAGAGAGCAACATTTTTGGTTTTGTTTGCGGTACTGGGAGTCAAACATAGGGCCTGTATGTGCTAGGCAAGCACTCTACCACTCAGCTAAACCCCAAGCCCATTTTAAAATTTCATTTGGAAAGGCTGGGCATGTAACTCAGGAGGAAAGTGCTTGCCTGGTATGCCCAAGATCCTGGGTTTGATCCCTAGTACTGAAAAAAAAAATTATTTTGAGACCATTTTGCTCAATCGCCCAGGCAGTCCTCAAACTGTCAATCCTCCTGCCTCAGCTTCCTAAGTCACTGAGATTACACACACGAGTGCTCCATCACACCTGATTTCTTTGGGTTTTTTTTTTTTTTTACAAGAGGATGGAGAAGCTGAAAGTAGCTTTGGAGTGTGAGGAAGAAACTGGTCCGGCTGTACCATGAAGTATGGGAACATGAGCTGCAGCCAGTTCAAGAAGCAGCTGGGGTGATGGTCTCTTCAGTGATGAAACAGGTTTTACTTAAGGACTAAGTGTTGAAAAGATCATTTTATGAAATGGTTCATTCTATAGGTGAATTATTTTAACAGGAAATGGTTTGAAGGGGTGACCGAAGCATGGTAGAATTAACTTGTTCACAGTTTGAGGAGAGAGTTATTTAGTGAGTCCTGTGGAGGATAATAGACACCCAGAATACTAAGAATTCTACTTTGGCCTGCATGTGACAGCCTGAAGCTACCACATGGGGCTCAAATTTTTATTTTCCCCTCATTGTCCTCAGGGATGGGATGGCAGTCAGATGATAGGGAGAACCTCATTGTGACTTCCAATACCTTGATATCTTTCTTTCAGCCCAATTGATAGCAAAATTGAAAATAATAGTAAAAATCATTAAAAATTTAGGAAATACTTACTAAATATACTGAATGCATTCTACGTGCCAAGTACCATTATGGGTACTGGAAACCATTCATACATGAAAAAGCTCTTGAGTTCACAGAACTTGTATTGGGTAGTCAGACTATGAATGAAGTGACCAAAAAATAGATGCATAAGGTTGAGGAGTTGTGTTATGAAGAAAGTGAAGTAAGTGCAGGGACAGTGATGATGTGTGGTAGGAGCAGCTATGTTGGAGTAGTCAAAGATGTTTTCAAAGAGAGACCTGAATAGTGAAAAGGAACCACCCCTGTGAAAATGGAGATAAATCGTATTTCAGATTAAGGGACTAGCGAGTGCTAATGCCCCATGGGAGGGAAGAATCTTGGGATGTTTGAGGAACAGCACGACAGTCATTATGGCTTATAAGAGGTCTTGAAAGTGTCCACTTTAAACCACCTACCGCTAAGGATAAGGGTGTAGGCTCTCCAGGGTCAAATTATATCAGGACCTGAATCTCCCAGAACTAGTCCAAGGCTGTGGCTCACAGGAAACAGTGGGTCAGGAGTGGTGGAGGAACTAGGAATGCTTGCCATACATCATATGTGAATGAACTTGTTTGGTAGGTACAAGACCTTACTGGTCCCGATCTATTGCACACAGTAGAGATGAAGAAGTGTCATTGCCACTTTCATATCTAAAAATGTTTTATCATAAACTAGAGACCTGCTTAGGATCTTTGGCTTGGGACTATTACATGAGGTAATATTTACCCAATAATGTGGTTAGCAAAATAACGGCAGGAAATATAGTATTTAATTTTTCTATAAGAAGGTCATATCATGGGACTTGAGTCAGCAGAAGCGAAAGAACAAAAGGAAGGAAGGACAGTGTGTCATGGGCAGTGCAACTTATGGGATGCCCAATACACATTCTTGTCAATGGGGATGGTCTCATGAATTGCTGTTTTTTCTGTTTTGCTGTATGTCTGTGAATCAGAGCTGAGTCCATGGAGTCACTTTGAGTCCCTGAGACTGTCATTACTGTAGTCCAAAGACAGGAGCCTATACCCTGAGCCCTAATGAAATGGGAAATGCTCCCTTATAAGACTGAGGACCAGAATGCAACATGAAGTGGGACTCAACAAGTGCTCTGGCACACCCACAAGCCTAAATTCACAAATAAGGTTGTTTTCTTTATTGCAGCCACTTGGTCTACCAATTCACATAGTCATAGAGGGTGGTGGATACCGGAGGCCAGCTAGGGTAGCTCAGCAAATGTGTAAGCTTTGGTAATGCCTGTGTTTCTGGAATTCAGGTCAGTTGAGTACACCACGTGAATTCTGCACAACTCACCAATCACCTCAGCCTTTCCTGGAAATGTCTGTGAGGCTAGAGCTCCTGGAAAAGATATGGGCTGTAGGAATGGCCCCTGCCTCCCATCTCAGAATTTCCTAGTTCACATCAAGGCCTTTGGCCAGGTAAATGTAAGAAACACCAGCTACCTCAGTAGAGAAGGAAGTGAGACCTGAGGAGATGTTGATACTTAGGCTCCACAAGAATTTTTAGTGACACCTCACCACAATCAATACCAGAAGGATCCTTTCAATGACTATTTCAGCTACCTTCTACAGTTCATGATTTGGGGAATAGCTCCACAATCTGCCTTCCTTCATTCTGTTGAAATTTTCCTTTTATTGTTTGGTATTCCTGGTTTTGATCTCATTAGCTCACATCCAGATCCTTCATTTCTGCCTAGCCTATCTGGATTGATGCCTCATTTGGATGACTGGCCTTGAACTGGCATTTCCCTAGGATACTACCAACTTGGCTGTCCTAGCACTACATACTGTGTTCTATGCAAAAGTTGTGCCTCCATATGCCCATACCAGCCTCTACATACCAAAGCTCAGGGATCCCATTTCTTTAAGGGATCTGGGAATAATTATAGTGTCTACTCAAGTTATTTGTTTATATCCTGACCTCCTTCAACTTACCTGTGAGCCCCTGAGGGACAATAGACCTAGGAATCAAACTAACAATTAGAGCATTATATTTGCTTCATGATAATAAATAATTATTTGCTTTACCAAGGACTTTTAATAGGATAGTCAGAAAAACTTCTTGAAATAGTTTCAAATTTCTAGATTTTTTTACATCTAAAATGTGCTTGCTGGGCATGGTGGTACATGCCTGTAATCCCAGCAACTCTGTAAGCTAAGGCAAGAGGATCATGAGTTCAAAGTCAACCTCAGCAACTTAGCAAGACCCTGCCTCAAAAACAAAATATAAAAAGAGCCTGGGGATGTGCCTCAGTGGTTAAGTGCCCTGAGTTCAATCGCTGGTTCCAAAAAATTAAATAAAATAAAATATGTTCTACAACATATAGACAAAGAGAGAAGACATTATATTTTCAAATTTATTTTAGGCCAAGAGCTCACAGGAATTTTAATAAGCCTTTTCCTTTGCTTCATCCTGTATGAAGCTGTGATACCCTGTCCAGGTCTCTATCAAAACACTTCTTTTGCCGGGCACAGTGGTGCACACCTGTAATCCCAGCAGCTCTGGAGGCTGAGGCAGGAGAATGGCAAGTTCAAAGCTAGCCTCAGCAAAAGTGAGTCACTTAGCACTCTAGTGAGATCCTGTCTCTAAATAAAATACAAACTATAGCTAGGGATGTGGCTCAGTGGTCGAATGCCCCTGAGTTCAATCCTGAGTTCAGATCCTTGAGGGCAAAAGCTTTTCTTTTTTTATTTTTTCATCTTCCTGTCCCTAGGATTCAGTGTCAGAACTGGTAGGAAGTTGGCTATCATAAAATGTTATATGAGAGTATACATGAAATAGGACTATAAAATGTATTGATATGCTTATAGAAAAAAATTCTTAATAGCTCTTCAAACACAGGACCCATAAGAGGTCATGCTTGGGAAGTTCTTCCCATTCAACATCCCCAATTGGTCTTCTTTAGACCTTTTCCTCAGGACTACTGTACTTCTAAAGGGGCTGCTATTTTTCTTCTTCAATCAAGTTTCTCCTTTAACATCTTACTCAAGCATGGGTAACCACTTTCAACCTTTTTATTTTTTTAACTTAGAAACTTTGGAAAGAAAGTTGCTGAATATATAGACGGACTTCTGGGCTGGGGCCAACCTTGAGGAATGCTGATCATTGAGCCAGGTTCACTTCAGAGATCCCAGCTTCCCTCTTTCATTTTTCCTCCCCACTTTGAATAACCCCCTCCACCACTGTGCCCAGTGCTTTCACTCAGATCTCTATTATTTTGATTTTATCATCCAATTCAGGAGCATCTGCACTCTTAACGAACTCTGGGAGGGAGACATCACCACTGTGATCCAATTGGAGGGGCAAAGTATTTTTCCATTCAGGTTCCCCACAAAGCTCATCACAAGCTGATCATTCCCCTCAAAAAACTGAGCCTGGGGGCTAGGGCTAGGGCTGGGGCTCAGTGGCAGAGCACTTGCCTAGCACATGTGAGGCCTGGGTTCCATCCTCAGCATCACATAAAAGTAAAGTAAAAGAAAGGCATGCTGTCCATCTACAACTACAATTTTTTTTTAAAGCTGAGCCTATTTTTCCAAGCCATGAATCTGACCTAAGGTCACTGGAGGTGTTCTTGTACCAATTCTGGATGCAAATGACAGTCTGTGAGACAGTGTTTGAACACAGATATTTAGAACCATATGAACATTTACATCTTTTATGATGATAAGGGGTCATTTATCTTCAGATTTTTAAATGATCTGAAAAAGGTATGTTAGGAGTATGGGTTTATTGACCTAATGTGAGGTTTGAAAGGGGTTCAGGGCAGACCACTGGCCTTCCTATTCAGAAGGTTCTAGCTAGTGGTTCTTCAAAACCTCATTTCATTAAAAAGTTTGTGTCTTTTTAACAGCAGGTAGTTATTGTTCCCATTAACTGGTTTTTAATTGTTCAGTATGTGCTTGAAGCATTTTAAAACAATCATAGGAGGTAAGTACTATTATCAGTCTCCCTTTTACACAAGGAAACTGAGGCTCAAAGATATTAACCAACCAGCCCAAGCCAGATCCTGTTTCATGCTAAGGTTTATTTGATTCTGAAGTCAGGTTAACAGGCACTCTATTAAACTGGGTAGCCCTGACTCAAGTTGTTTTTGAATTTATAACCAGGAAGGTACCTCCTCTCTGATTGTCTCCCGCCTGACCTGGCAAACCTCTCACTAGGCCTCTTACTCTCTCATCATCTTGTCTACTCATGCGGCAGACAATCCCATACTCTGCAGTTGTGGGGTCTCCGTTGTACTCCACCGCATCCCTGGGCTCACCTGGCTCATAACTATGCCAGCTCTCTGCTGCCCCCTCCTGGCCTAACTCAGGACCTGCCCCAGTGCCACTGCACTGAAAGGTGTCTCCTCCCTCATTTGCAGCCTAAACCCCAGCCTGCCCAGCTGGCCTCTTAACCAACAGGACTGGAAATAAGAACAATTACTCTATCTTACATTTGACCTTTTCAAAGCTTTCCCAGACACCGAGCCTGGCACCTATTTTAGAGGTTGTACATTTCAACAACCCTTCTTATGATCACCTGTTCTCTGCATTGATAATTAAATGACTAAGTGACAAAGTGACTGGAGTTAAGTTTTTTTGTTCCCAATGGATATTGGAAACACTGAGAATTCAAACTACATTGTGGTATTTTCAGACTGGCTGAAAATCTGACTAGAATATCAAGGAAGCTTGTCTTGTGTCTCAATGCTATTCTGAAAAACACTGGGGTAAAGTACTTTTTGACTTGATGGAACTACAAAATGCATTGAGAATTGCTCTCGTAAATATTCTTGTCCTTGGAATAATAAGCAATGCAAGGGTGGCCCCTGGATTGTGGGCACATTGACTAGGTGTTCCCTAGAATGCTTTCTTGGAATGTTTTCCTTTGTACTCAAAATGAAGTTTTCATCAGCACAGTCTGTCTTCTTGACAAGGTCAGGATGATCAATAGGACCTAAGCAGCCAAAAATCTCTGGAAGAACTTTTTATTTAATAAAGAACCTCTAAAGAGCACTAGACCAGGAGTCAGGAGATCTAGGTTCTAATTCCAGAATTGCAGCTAATTAGAAATGAAGATTTTGAGCCGGGCGTGGTGGCACGCACCTGTAATCCCTGCGGCTTGGGAAGCTGAGGCAGGAGGATGACAAGTTCAAAGCCAGTCTCCGCAAATAAAACACAAAATAGGGCTGGGGAAGTGGCTCAGTGGCTGAGTGACCCTGAGTTCAATCCCCAGCTCCAAAAAAAAAAAAAAAAAAAAAAACAGAAAAAGAAAAAAGGAAAAAAAAAGAAATGAAGATTTTGGAAACGGAAGAGAGTTGGGATGATGACAGAGATCCACCTAACTATGGAAGCCATAAGGATACCAATTGTTGACTCAATGTAAAAAAAGAACTTTCTAATGAATTAGAATTGTTCAGCAAAGGAAAGGTGTCGTTCAGAGGCAAGTAACAGGAATCAATTGCTTCATCAGTAGAAAAATTAGATAATTTCTAAGGTTTTGTACACAGTCAGCACTGAGCATTTAGCACAGTACCTGATAGGTACCCAGGAAGAGTTTGTGGTAGGAAGGAAAGAAAGGAGGCAAAACGGGAAGAGTGAATCTATCTCACATATTTTTTATAACTTGTTTATTTGTTTATTAGATTTTTTATGTGGTGCTGAGGATTGAACCCAGTGCCTCACATGTGCTAGGCAAGTGCTCTACCACTGAGCCCCAGACCCAGTCCTAACTCACATCTTAATGGAAAGTGGTAGGCTATAAATAAAAGCAAATGCACATAAAAACTAACTTTCTAACATGGGTACCATGAAAAGAACAGTAATAGATGTTAGAAGAGAATTGTATTTGTTAAGATATTTAGTATGATATAAAATAATAGTGCTAGACAATATTTACCAAGCACTTCACACATACTGGGTGCCTTCTACAACCTATTTAATTCTCCTACCAAGCCCAGGAGGGAGGTTCTCTTAGTTTAGAAAGGAAAGCAACCTGCTCAAGGCCTAAAACTAGAAATAAACCCCTGTGTTGGGATGGGGGTTCTGAGGCATATACTGGTAGTTTCTAATACTGCATTATATGGTCATAAGCTGTTGCTGTTGTTGTTGTTTATAATGAAAGTGTTTTAAATTAGGTAATACATGCTACGGTACAGAATGTAAAAGGTTAAAAAAACAACAGTGAAAAGCAATTCTAAAAGATTTTGTCCCTCTCCTCTTTCTGTCCCTTGACCACACAGTAACCTGCCCAGGGGACAACCACTGTTATCAGTTTCTTAATTTATTTTTTTATACAAAACTGTGGTTTAACATTGCAGCATTTAATAGTCCACACAAACCTGAACCATGCTATTATGGATTTCTTCCCTAATTTAAAATTTGTCTTGTGTAAAACATTCTTCAAAATTGATCCCATAGAAAACATGATAAAAACATCTCATAGTGCACTGCAAATGCTAATGCTTTTCAGACATTAATTGTTCAATTTGGCTAATCAAGCCTAGTGATATAGTATATTCTAATTATTTTAGACTTTCTACTTCAATGACGTAACTTCTTTTTACAATAAGATGGAACATCTGTCTGATGAAAAATGGGCCATTATTATTCATTTTAAGCCACGCAGCATCGTTCAAACAGCTCTGAACTAATGGTCATTACATCAAATAGGTTTTACTTTAATCATTATTTCTGATACATGTGAAATTAATACACAGTGTTTGTCATTACTGAGCACTAGAATATAATTCTAGAAGAAGCAATTAATGTCTATCAGAAGTTTTTTGAAATATGATTATCAAATACTCGACTAATGAATCATTTGCATATCTGAAATTATAACCTAAACATTAAGCACTCTTGTGATAGGGTACTTTAGGCTTAAGAACAGAAAAAAAGAGAGTGAGAGAGAGAGGGATTTCAGATATTAAGTTATATATTGTCCACTTCCCTGTCAACTCAGAATTTTTTCAGAGGGGAATTCATTTTCAAAAGAACAGTTAAACAGCTTCAGGGAAAGGCACTTCTGGTGCTATTCCAGGAATTGAAATTTTCTCTTCTCTTATTTATTTTATTTACATAAAAAAGAACGCAGTTTAGAAGACCTGAACCTCTGAATAAAAAAAAAAAAGTCATGGTTAATTGTCAATCATGGTTAAGTTCAATCTCCGTAGAGAAAAATGCCATCCATTTCCAAATGTTGCTTGTAAACTGTCTCAGCAAAGGGGCAAAGAATAATGCACTGTATTTCCCCTGCAGTGTTATATTGCACGTTCACCTTAAGGAGCATATGCTGCTCTTTTGAAATATGCAGACTCCCCCCTCATTGTACAGGGCCTCTGAAAAGATTGAGGGCTCTGCGGAATTAACATATGAATAGGCGAACATACCTCCCAAGAAGCCCCTGCATGCGATGGGGGGGCGCCGAAGGAGGAGATCCTTTTATTCATTTTGCAGTTAATGAAGAGTAAGAGGACATTTTCAGACCAATTTTCTTGGGGATTCAGAATTCCAACTTAAAATTCGAGTGTAAAAAACATCCATTTAAACCTAGATGCTCCTTTCATAACCAACTAGCCCACTGAAAAATTCAAATGTGTAAAATCTGAAAAGAGTAACTGCTGTATCAATTGATAATTGAACACTGATAGAATTGATCATCACTGTTCTTGGTAATTGGCTACTCAATTCAGGTGACTTTAGCAAAAATGCTGTCCTTGGAAGAGGTGGACCTTGAAGATTCTGTTAAGATCAGCGTTCCAGACATGGGGGCATGGCCAGGGGTGATAAGATGCGGTTACTGGGGACCAGAGTGTAGGAAATAAGACTGAAATCAGGAGCTCAGTCCAAAGTGATAAGGCTTGATTGGGCAGGATTACTGTCAGCAAGGTTTAAGTAGAGCTCAAGACCCATTTACTAAGGAGATTAGGGTGCCTGCGGCTCTAATCAGCTCTAATATAGGGTTCCATATATCTTTCTTACCTAGAAGCAAGAGTTAAGTGTCACTTCCTCTGGGAGTCACCTCCCCTGACCTCTACAGCTGGATTAGATGCCCTCCTCTATGCTGCCACAAAACTCTATACTTCTTGTAACATTACACAGAAATCTCAGGATTATTACACAGAAGCCCTTCCATATCTTTCTCCCTCATGATGGTGCATAAACTCCATACTATACTACTATGCCAAGCACATAATTGATGCTCAGTAAATATTTAGTGAATAATGAAAAGTCAATGACATCACCAGTGGCCAACGAGCTGGACCCAGGAAACCAGGCAAGTTGTTTCATGGGACAGATGTGTTGATAATTCCCTGCCCATGGAGAAGTTACTCTCTTGGACCAGACCACCATCCACCATTTTGGTTCAGGGTGATGTTTTCTGCTCCAGCTGCACTGTATATGGGGGCAGCCGGGGGAGTTGTCCACTGGAACTAGAGTGAAGGTGTAACTACATGGGAAGCAGCAAGGAGAGCACAATTAGATGAGAACTACTAAAGGGGACTATGGGAAAAAAGGACCTGAGCTCTGAGTAAGGTGGGCTGGGTGGGAGGGGAGAGATTCCGTGAAACCAATAGGAGACTGAAATTGTTTAGTTAAGATGGGGGTCAGCAAACTGGCCCACACGCCAAATCTCTCACTCTTATTTTTGTACAACCTGGGATCTAAGAATTTTTTTTTACATCATTAAATGTTTGTAATAAACATAAGAAGAAGATGCCATAGATATGGCGTGTGGCCCACAAAGCCGAGAACATTTGCTCTCTGGCATTTTACAGGAAAAGATTATTGGTTAATAATTTAAGTAAATAAAACAAAGAACAAAAACAATCACACTCATAGGTATAGAAATGCCCATAAACACATGCACAAACACAAAATATAGTATAATAATGAAATGCCATTTTGTCGTAATTGGAAAATAGGAAAGAAACTGTGATGCCCCATGAAGTTTGTGAAAATGGAAATTAAACCATTAAACCATTTATATTCTTTAGCAATTAAACCAACCATAAATACTATTTTTTAGTAAGGAACTATTTCAATATATTTTTTGAAGACTGATTTTTCTCTTCTTCAACCTCTCAAAGATGGGTGTCTCATCCAGCCTCTGCTGTAATCACTCTGTTTGCCCTTGGACCTTTACCTAATTATGAGAATTTTGCACCTCCTGAGAAGAGACTGCATAATGTGAATATATTTAAAAGATAATAACTTTGATTTGATCTCATTCAGTAATGTTCTTTGAAATACAGTCACAGAATGCTTCAGAGCTGGAAGATACTTTAGAGATCATCTCCTCCAAACCCCTTGTTTTACTGAGAGCAAAACGGAGATTTAGTGATTTATCTGATGTTTTAAAATAATTCAAGGCTAGAGAGAGACTCAAAAACCCTGGTTCAAAGCTCCCTCACACTGCTGCTCTTACAACACTGTCGCTGTTCCTCCCCTAAACTCCTAGAGGGCAGGATTCTGTTTTCTCTGGCATGCCAGTGCAGAAGCCACTGCCTGGTACATAGTACCAAAATGTGTGTTGAATAAATGAATGAATGACAATCATGGCTAACATTTACTTCCTGTTTACCATGTATCAGGCACTATGTCAAACACTTTTAAATGCATTATCTCATTTGACCCTCACAAGAACCCTATGAGTAGGTTTTATTACAGTTCCTATTTTACAAATGAGTAAAGCACAGAGAGGTGAAGTGACTTGCCCCAAATCACACAGCTGGGAAGTTGTGGAATTAGGATTTGAATGGAGCTCTTATTAACTCCAAAGCCAATGTTTTTAATCACTACCCTAAATGTGTGGGAGGATCAGTGAAAACATTAATTCTGAAATTATGCTGAAATGCTAAGCTCGTGCCCTTACGCATCAAAATACATTTCCTACCCTGCCTTTACATTTCCACAACAAATGAAGCACAGTGAACAGAACCCTCAGCTTGTTTCTCCTGGCTTTGCCCTGACTCCCTGTGTGGCCCCACACAATCGGCTAATCTCTCAAGTTCCCTAGCCTCCCAAATCCATTGCATAGTCCGGCTTTTTGCCACACTCCAGGGTGTCTCCAATTATCTCAGAGGGGTTTCAAGAAATTCTCAAAACAAATTTTAAACATAATCTTTTTTTTAAAGAACATATGTTTTACCAAACCTTTAGGAGGATAGAAGGGATTACCTTCCAACAATACAAAACAAATGAAAACGTATCCATAGTTTTTAAATTCACACAGCACAAGCTAAATGTTAAGGGAGGCAGCGCCACCTGCTGGATATTGAACCTACTACTAATAATTGTGAACATTGATAACGGCATACTTGTAGTCCTCAGCCGCTTTCATAGTCTTTTCTAAATATCCCTTTATTTTTAATAACAAAAATACGTAGAGTTGTCAAACACTTGTACAACCCAGAAACACAACCATGGAGACTATAAAAAGCATTTTTGCTTCCCTGAGATGCCTACCACATTATCAATTCTTCCTTGCTTCTATACATCTAGATCTTCTTTTTACCCAGGTGATAACATATATGAACAGTGCTACAATTATATTTATATTTCTAAACATTAAGCTTTTTCAAAATCATTTCATAGTTATCATAGGTACAATTTTTAATAGCTGCATAATATTCTATTTTAAGATTATACAATAATTGATTTACCCACAATCTCATTGTTGGACATTCAGGTTGATTGACAATTTGTTATCATAAATGAGCATCTCTTTGCATTAATTTTGTATGGATATCAGTTTACTTCCTGGGGAGTGTTTGCTATCAACAGTGGAACACTATGGGTCAAAGGGTAGGACTGTATTTAAAATGATTTTCCAAGAGCAGTGCATCAGTTTACCCATTATGGGCTTATGAATGCCCTTCTTGTGGCACCCTGGCTAAGACAGAGTATTGTCTTTCCTCATCTTTGCTAATTAATAGGTGAAAATTGGTCTCTTGTTTCCATTAGCATTTTTGATTACTAGTGCAGGTGAACATTTATTCATATGTTTATTAGCCATTCAGATTTCCTCTTTTGTGCCTTGTTCGTTAATGTCATTTTCCCACTGAGAGCATTTGTATTTTCTCATTATCTTGTATGTCCCCTTTAGATATTAAAGACATTATTTTTTCCTCTTATTTTACAGCAAATATCTTTCCAACCTTGTTTTTTTCTTTTATTATACCTGACGTGTGGAAACTTTTCATTTTCTAAAGTCAAATACTTTCTTTTATTGTTTTTCTCCTGTTGCTTCTAAGCTTAGTGTGTCCTCTGAACAGAGGTACAATGTTCATATTTTATCTTCTTGATTTTTGATCCTCATTTCATTATTTTCATGTTTTATCCACTTGGAATTAATTTTGATGTAAAATGTGAGAAAAGAGGATATATTTGAAAATAAAGTATTAAATTATCACCAGCATGTTTCACATAGCATTGTCCTTATGCTCGACAGAGAATTGAAAAGGCTCAGTTTGCAGTAAACTTTGACATGTTTTCCTTTTGGCTGACAAAAAAATTCTGGAATGTTGAGAGTTCACAGGGAGTCACTTAAGAGTTTTGAATGGGGCTGGGTGCGGTGGTGCATACTTGTAAACCCTGCCACAAGACAGGCTGAGGCAGGAGGATTGCAAGTTCAAGGGCACCTTAATGAGATCCTGTCTCATTATTAAAAAAAAACTAAAATTATTAATAAAGGGCTGGGGATGTTGCTCAGTGGTAAAGCACCTCTGGGTTCAATCCCCAGCACCCCTAAAAAAAACTTTTGAATGGGGAATTAACATGATCATGCCTATGTTATTAAAACAAGGTAACTATCATATAATGTGGAATGAGACTAGTGCAGAGAGAGGGAGAGTTTGGAGGCAGTTATGCCAGACAGTTTACAGTCCTCTAAATGATTTTTGTACTTTCCTGATTCTCAAAGGCATCTTCCTCCCTCCCTTTTATCATCTTTTTAAAAAATCATCTTTTAAACATTTAAAAATGTTCCAGGAACTGTATAAGGAGCTCTGTGTGTGTGTGTGTGTGTGTGTGTGTGTGTGTGTGTGTGTGTAATCTCATTAACTCTGTCACAACCCCAGTTAAGTATGTATTATCACACACACACCTCTTTTACAGATAAAGAAACTGAGACCAAAAAATGTCAGAGAAGTTGCTCAAGGTCCCAAAGCTAGTGGGTTGGAGGAGACAAGACAAACCCAGGAATTTGAGGAAAACTATAAAAATACAAAACACCTAAAACAGTGCCTGGTTTGATAAGTGGGAGTTTCTCATCTGACTTGTCAGGAGGCCTCATGAACTTAATTTTTTGTATTTAAAAAAGATGTTGGTATCACATAACAAAGTATCCCAGTAATCATAGGAGGCTTATTTAAACTTAATTGTGAACTATTGTATCCATCTGGAGTTCGTATCAAAAGACATTCAGTACAGCATAATGAACCCCACTGTTATGCATAATTGTATAATATGATGCACTAATTTTAAAAAAAGTTTTAGGGGCTGGGGTTGTGGCTCAGTGGTACAGCACTTGCCTAGCACGTGTGAGGCACTACATAAATAAATAAATAAATAAATAAATAAATAAATAAATAAAGTGTCCATCTACAACTAAAAAAATGTTTTGTTTAAAAAAGGAGTTTTGGTCGGGGTGGGGGAGTAAGAATAATAACAGAATGTGTGACAGATATCATTGCCCTGTGTACATGTATGAATGCACAGATGGGGTGACTCTACTTTGTGTACAGCCAGAGAAACAATAGCTGTACTCCATTTGTGCTCAATGAATCAATAAGCAAATAAAAAAAAGGGGGGGGAGTTTTAGTATGGCAGTCAAGAAGCCTGGCTTCTAACCCAAATTCTAGTAATAGGTAGTTGTGTGACTTTGGACAAGTCACTTGACCACAAAGTTTTCTTGTCTGCATGGCCCCCCCAAAAGTGATGCCCTTCACAGGGTTTTTAGTAAAATTAAAACATATGAAATGCTTGGAAAAGTTCTTACAAAAATCTAAAAAGATTTTACAGATTTTTCAATTAAAAATGAAAATTCTTAGGTAAGAAAAATGCCTATAGAATCAAACTGCAGCAGTGTATTTATTTCATTTTGTGTTGTTTGTGTGTTTCCTTAGATCAACTTTCAAACATACGCAAAAGTAGAGAATAAATAATAAATTCTCATGACCTGTCGCCCAGCTTCAATGATTATCAACTTTACCATTTTTGTTTTATATAGCTCCCTAACATTTTATGTTTCAGTCTATTCTGTCCAGTTGAAAAAATCCAACACATTATATGGATATGGTTTTCTTTTGTGACAAAAATAATAGGGAGTTTTGATTTTCTCAAATCGTAAGGAAAAAGCTAATTTAAAAATCTGGCGGGGAGCCAGGCCTGGTAATCTCAGTGGCTTTAGAGGTTGAGGCAGTAGGCTCATGAGTTCAAAGCCAGACGCAGCAACTTAGTGAGGCCCTAAGCAATTTAGTAAGATTCTGTATCGAAAATTTTTTTTAAAAGTGGGGGCAACTAGGGATGTGGCTCAGTGGTTAAACATCCCTGCATTCAATCCCCAGTTCCAAAAAAAATAATAATAAATCTGGCAAAATTTACGCAGATGTTGATATTTCATTTGGACTTTGTTTTTAAAATGTCTCAGATGATGAATTTCCAATTTAAATAATACATTAGTTTGACAGCCCAGGTCAAGGGCTAGTGAATTCCAATTGTTTATGGAGGACAAATTGATGTGGGAATGTCCCAGCTACTCTATAGAGAGGGCAGCATTTTCTCTTTCTCTCTTTTTATTTTGTGTTTGTTTTTATTTTGGGTACTAGGGATTGGATTCAGGGACAGTTTACCACTGGACTACATGCCCAGCACTTTTAAAGATTTTATTTTGAGACAGGGTCTCCTTAAATTGCTGAAGCTGGCCTCAAACTTGTGATCCTCCTACCTCAGCCTCACCATTTGCTGGGAATACAGCCTGCACCACAATGCCAGGCTGGCATATTCATTTTTACAATAACTACACTTATAATATCAAATATTTAAATGATTTAGTATATTAAACCAGTTTTCTTAAGGGTGATTCTGACCTGAAATTCAACTATTCCTAATGCAGTGAGTGAAGGCAAGAGGAATAATTAAAATCATAATCTTCAGGAAGAAATAAAAATAAAGAAAGAAAGAAATCAGAACCTACCTTCGACAGGAGGTATCTTCTTCTTCTATGAAGAAGGTAGGAACCAGTATCTCTCTAAACCTGGCTCCTGTCATTTCTCCCATGGGTCTAGTTTACAAAACTCATTGACATTCATGATTAACAGCCTAATGACATATGGCATGCATGTATGCCCATTTGTACAAATAAGAAAGTGAAGAGGTCACACTACCTAGAAAGTGACAGAGCTTGGGACTAGAGCCCAATTCTCTTACTTCCTATGCCAAAGCAGCTCCTTATATAAGCAAATTTTCTGAAAATGAATGGACTTTCACCTTTTATTTCCTGTTTCTCTGGGACTTAATAGCAGCTCATGAAATAGTTCTTGCCTGTCTGACTACATGCAAAATAACGGGAAGAAAGAACAACTACAGGTACAAAGAAAAAGGAGAAATTAGACAGACCATTAAAGAGAGGGGACATGACATTAATAAGCTTAGCAAATAGAGCATAAACTAGGAAAAATGGAAATATGGAGAAAAACACAATAAAGAGCCATGAAACATATCCCAGGAACAAAAATGAAGGTCACGTACCAAAAAGCTGATGGTAGTAGGTAATAACTGTGACTAGTACTGCTTGTGTTTACTAGGCTCTGTGGTCGGCCAATTAACCCTCTGGGGTAAGGCATATTATTTTGAACCTTGCTTAATGGGTAAAGAAAGTGGAGTTCAAAGAAGTGACACAACGTGCCCAAGGCCATAGAGCTCTGAGGCACAGAACTGGGATTCCAACCTACATAGCCTAGTTCAATTTTCATATTCTTTTTATACTTCCTTTACTTTGCAAATTTCTTACAATGAGCACATATTATCTTTATTTTTTTAATCCTGTCGCATTCATCGTGTATAGAAATAATTTTGTCATTACATCATTAACTATAGTTAATTACTATTTCTATTCATCATTTGTATGTCACCTCAATTAGACTGTTAAGAGCCCATGTATCAGGGAGTGTCATGTTTTAATGCATATTATAGCTGCTCGATGAATACTTCTTAAATGAATGGACAATAGAGAGAAAAATGTGGGAGTGTGAAGCAAAACAACCACACACACACACACACACACACACACACACAAAATGGTTTAGGGAGGTGATAAAAGAGATAGATGAGTAACAGTAAAACGAGGCACAGAAGAATTTCCTAATGATCAAGAACAGCAGAAGTGCTTGGGACCTAGGTAGAAAGACAAACACAAAGAAAAGCAGGGCAAATAAGAAAGGAATCTGCTAGCCACAACGAACCCTATCTTGGTGAATTAGCTGTACTGGGATTGAAGCTAAAGTGCATTAACAATGATGAGCCAGTCACAGTGAGAAGAGAGATTTTTAAAAATATGGTACTTTAAAAAATTCAAATAGAAAAATTGTTTCAAAGTACCTTATGAGAGGGGAAAGTACTAAAATTGCTTTTCTGGCAAAGCCCGTCCCTTCATCCAACAATTATCCTAAGATACTTGAGATCTCATCTCCATAAATTCAATAGGCAATTGGGGCCACTTTTTATTTTGAGGCCAGATGCAGAAACAGAAATTACAGTCATTTCCTATATTGCAGAAATTAGCTGGCCAGTTGAAAGCCACCTGCACACATTAATTCTCATCATCAGAGGTTGGCATCTCGAAGGCTCAAGGCCCTTTCCTCTCTGCCACATACTTCACCCACAAAGAGGCCAAGCTCAGATAACCAAAGGTGAGGTCCAAGTTTGCAGCTGAGCCATGATATAAAGTGGTGGTCTCTTTGAGGTTCCTCTTCACTTGGAACTCAAAGAATAACACATTTTCTTCCCACAGTATCACACACACATAGTTAAACATAAAATAATACCACGGCATGACTTAGAGCAAATAACAGCAGTTCCCTGCCCGACTGCCCTCCATTACCCTTCTGAGAAGTTATCATTTTCAGTGACTTCCACTGTTTCTTCAGATTTCTACATCTGAATAATATGCGTAAGAGCTACTTACTTAACAATCTGAGATACTGTCTATTGACTTTCTTTTAAAATAGCTAAGAATTTCACTTTCTTCTATTTTGGTCCCCCATACCGCATCCCCAGATCCTTCAGTTCCTTCAATTCTTCTATCACAATTCTTGGTTAAATAAGTATCTGAGTCTACATGATTACAACTATGTAATTATTGCTGACTGCTTTAAAATACTGGGATATTATTGCTAGTCTTAGCATATTATTGTTAGTGTTTTGATTTTTTTCTGAAGTTAATAACTGCTTCAGTATTTCATTTTTTGAGATTTCTATATTTCTAATGTTGTTTATTCCCAGGTGTCCTAACACTTCTATAAAATACCTATTAAAAATTTTTTTTCACTCTGATCTATCTGATAAATGGTTCAATATTCCCTCTGAAGATGGCTCTCTTACATCTCTTTTCTCCAGCTATAACTCATTGGTCTCAGGCTTGCAAAGAGACTATCCTCCTGCCACTTCTCTTCACCCCCTGGAGCTACAGCCTTTGTTTCTTTACATTGTGTCTTCCATTTTCTTGGTTTACTCCCTCATTTTGGTAAAACAAAACCTCCAATAGCTTCCAGGGGGAGGATTCATAGGAAAAATTTTTGAAAGCTTACATTTTTTACTCTAATATTGAACATGACCATGTTTAGATTAACATGAGCATGTTTAGATTGCCAAAAAAATTTGTTGTTTTGCTTTTGTTTTGTTTTTTTGAGGTGCTAGGGATCAAAACCAGGGCCCCACATGTACTAGAAAATCACTCTACCACTGAGCCACATCCCTAGCCTGGATTGTCATAAAATTTTAAGATGAAAAATATTTTGCACTAAAAAAAACTCTCTCTCTCTCCATATATAGATATAGATATAGATATAGAAGATATAGATATAGATATAGATAGATATGGATATATAGATATATAGATAGATATAGATACAGATATAGATAGATGTAGATACTTATAGTCAATAGATTTTTGCAAAGGTGCCAAGATCCTTCAATGGGGAGAGAATATTCTTCTTAAAACCAATATTGCTGGGACATTAGGATATACACAAACCAAATAATGAAGCTGGACCCTTAATCACACCATACACTAAACTCCTCTATGGACAAATGATCCAAAAGCAAGAGCTAAAATCTAGAATTTATAAAAGCCTTAGAGGAAAAAAATATTGGTATAAATCTTCATGACCTTAGACTGGACAATGATTTCTTAGATATGACACCTAAAGCACAAGAGACCAAAGAATGAATACATGAATGGGACTTCATTAGCATTAAACACTTTTGTACTTCTAAGGACACAATCAAGAAAGTGACAGAAAATCCATAGAATGGGAGAAAGTATTTATAAATATATCTGATATCAGACTTGTATCTAGAATATATAAAGAATACTCATGATTTTTTAGTAAAAGGAAAAATTACCTACATAAGAATGGGCAAATGATCTGAATAAACATTTCTCCAAACAAGATATACAAATGACCAATAAACAAATAAAAAGATGCTCAACATCATAGCCATTAGGAAAAAAAAAATCAAAGCCAAAATGAGATACCACTTCATACCCACACTAGGGTGACTATGTAATAACAATAACAACTTTAAAAAATGGGAAAAACTGAGTGTTAACAAAGATCTAAAGAAATTAGAACCATTGTATATTGCTGATGGGAAGGTAAAATGGAGCAGCTGATGTAGAAAACAGTTTGGTGTTTCCTCAGAGTTATTGTATGACTCAGCACTTATACTTCTAGGTATATATCCAAAAGAATTAAAAGATACATGTGCACAAAAGCTCACAGAAGTATTATTCATAATAACCAAAAAGTAGATAAAACTGAAAAATTCGTCAACTGATGAATGGATAAAGTAGGACAAATAATGAGACATTATTCATCCATAAAAAGAATGAAGTACTGATACATGCTACAACATGCATGAGCCTTAAAAACATGCTAAATGAAAGAAGTCATACATAAAAGTTCACATATTGTATGATGCCATTTATATGAATTATCCAGAATAGGCAAATCCATAGAAACAAAGTGAACTCAAAATGGATTAAAGACTTAGTAATTAGAACAGAAACTATGCAACTCCTATAAGAAAACATAGGGTCACTTCAATTGATGAATGGATAAAGAAATTGTGGTATACATACACAATGGAATATTACTCAGCCATAAAGAAGAATAAAGTTATGGCATTTGCTGGTAAATGGGTGGAGTTGGAGAATATCATGCTAAGTGAAATAAGCCAAGCCCCAAAAAACCAAAGGTCAAATGTTTTCTCTGATAAGTTTTCTCTGATAAATTATGATACTTAATGGGGGGAGGCATGGGGGGGCAAGAGAAGAATGGAGGAACTTTGAATGGTATAGAGGAAAATGGGGCAGGAGGGGGTAGGGGAAGGAAAGATTACTGAGACAGACATCATTACTCTATGTACATGTATGATTACATGAATGGTGTGAATCTACATTGTGTACAACCATAGAAATGAAAAGTTGTACCCCATTTGTGTACAATTAATCAAAATGCAGTCTGTAAAAAGAAAAAGAAAAAAGAAAACAGGGTCAACACTCCAACATATAGGCACAGGCAATGACTTTTTCAGTAAGATCTCTACATGTCAAGAAATAATGCCGAGAGGTAATAAATGGGATGGCATCAAATTTAAAAGGTTCTGAACAACAAAGGAAACAATTAAGAATGTGAGAGAGAACCTCCAGAATCTTTGCTAGCTGCTCTTCTGACATGATTAATATCCAGAATATATAAAGAACTCTAAAAAATCTTAATACCAAAAAACCACGACTAATAAATGGGCAAAAGAGGAGCTGGGCATGATGGCTTGCCACCACCACACCCCTCTTTGCAACTATTCTTAACTATCCCCTACATACCAGAGAGATGAAACTTATTTTCTGGTGACAAGAGAAGCTACAAACTTGATAGCAGTGCCAAAAAGTACCAGGCTTGAAAATGGAGGAGGGTGGGCAGGTGAATGAATTAGTTAGAACTGTCAGTCTCTTTTTCCCCATTCTGTTCCCAGAGGGTCAACAGACATATATTTCTCTCACCTCACCTTCTACCCCTATGAAAGAGATGAAAAGAATCTTCTGTAGAAAAAGGGAATGGGTCCAGAGGGAAGATCCTGAGATACTAACATTTGAGGATTCCCACCCAGTGAGCTTGGACAGATGACGGCTGGTAGACAACCCTACACGTATAGTTTCCAGACACATTCGTCTATGTGAACAGGTAGTTCTCAATCATCAGACAGTTGAGGAGAATTTCCCGTGCTAAGGAGAGAGGACAGCATGAGCAATAGGATCAAAGGGATTCTGAGGAAACAGACAATGAAGAGGTAGAAGAAAATTTCAAACAGTATATTTGGTCCTCAGAGAAAAGAAGGTATTCTACTCATACTCCAAGTATAGGATTCTATTGAAAAGGAACATTTAAAGATAAGAACTATCTCTCAAAAAATTAGACACACACAGGATGCCAGGTGTTGTGGTGCACAACTGCAATCCCCAATGACTTGGGAAGCTGAGGCAAGGGGATCCCATGTTCAAGGCTAGTCTGGGCAACTTAGCAAGACCCTATCCCCAAAACATATAAATAAATAAAAATTTTTGAAAAGGTGGCTGGGGATGTAACTCATTGGTAGAGCATTCTTGGATTTAATCTTCAGTACCTGAGTTTTATAAAAAAATTATTTACATGGGGGGCTGGGGTTGTGGCTCAGTGGTAGAGTACTTGCCTAGTATGTGTGAGGCACTAGGTTTGTTTCCAGCACCACATATAAATAAATAAATAAAGGTCCATCGACAACTAGAAAAATTATTTTTAAATTATTTGCATGATACCTGGAATAAAAAGGCTGAAAAATAAAGCTAGAAAATTGCTCCAGAAGGTTTTAAGCAAAAATAAAAAAATAGACACAAAGAATGGTAGGAAGAACAAACCAGGGCTGCGGTGTAGTTCAGTGGTAGAGCACTTGCCTGGCATGTGTGAGGCCATGGGTTTCATTCCCGGGAGCACACACACTTGCACACACAAAGAATGAACCAAAAAGATGGAAAATAAGAGGAAAAATTATAAGAAGTTTAAGAAGCCCTTCCAGGTATAATATTTGACTAAAAAATAATAATTGCCAATACTGTGCTTGCTATAGTGCTGTAGGTGTGTTTTCCTTTCCTCTCTCCAGCTTTCTTTCAGTACTAGGGATTGAGCCCAGGGCTTCTGCATGCTAGGTAAGCACTCTATCATTTAGCTACAGGCCTAGCCCCTGCAGGTGCTTTTATATGGACTCAGTCATTTAATATTCTTAACAACCCTATGAGGTGGATGCTACTATTATTATCTACATTTTATTAGTGAAAAAACTGGGGTACACAAAGGTAAGCACTTGTTCAAGATGACAAAGCTAGGAAGTGGTAAATCCAGGATCTGAAGTCTACATAGCCTAGCTTCAAAATACTGCACTTAAGCATTAATCATACCATCTCTTCAGAAAGTTCCCAAGGGAAAGCTAGAACAGAGGAGAGGAGAAAGCATTGAATGGCAACACTAGCCTCTAGAAGACAGCAAGCACTGTCTAATTTTTATAGCAAATTTATTAAGCTATAATTTACATAATATAAATCTCACCCATTTAAAATGTACAATTATTGTTAGATGTGGTGGTGCACACCTGTAATCCCAGCTACTGGGAAGGATGGCAGGAGAATCACAAGTTCAAGGCCAGCCTCAGCAACTTAGCAAGGTGCTGTCTCAAATAAAGAAAAGGGCTGGGCAATCAACAAATGGGCAAAGGAACTGAACAGGCACTTCACAGAAGAAGAAATAGGAATGGTCAACAAATATATGAAAAAATGTTCATCATCTCCAGCAGTTAGAGAAATTCAAATTAAAACTACACTGAGATTCCAACTCCCTCCAGTCAAAATGGCAGTGATCAAGAACACAAGTCATAATGAATGTTGGCGAGGATGTGGGGAAAAAGGTACACTCATCCATTACTGGTGAGGTTGAAAATTGGTGCAGCCACTCTGGAAAGCAGTATGGAGATTCCTTAGAAAACTTGGAATGATACCACCCTTTGACCCAGCTATCCCACTCCCTGGTTTATACCCAAAGAACTTAAAATCAGCATACTACAGTAATGCAGCCACATCAACATTTATAGCTGCTCAATTCACAATAGCTAAGTTATCAACCAACCTAGATGCCCTTCAACAGATGAATGGATAAAGAAAATGTGGTACATATACACAATCGAATATTACTCCATAAAAAAGAATGAAAAAAGAATAAAGCCATAAAAAAGAATGACTTTATGACATTTGCCAGAAAATGGGTGGATCTGGAGACTGTTCTGCTAAGTGAAATAAGCCAATCCCAAAACTCCATAGGTTGAATGATCTCTCTGATATGTGGATGCTAACAACAAGGGAGAGGGGAGGGAAAGAAGTTCAGTAGATTAAACAAAGGGGAATGAAGGGAAAGAGGGGAAATAGGAATACAAAAGACAGTGGAATGAATCTGACTTAATTTTCTTATGTACATATATAAATATACCACAGTGAATCTCTGCATCATGCACAATCACAAGACTGGGATCCTAATTGAAATAAGATGTACTCCATGCTTGTATAAATATTTCAAAATGTACTCTTCTTTCATGTCTAACTAAAAATTAAAAAATACAATGTGGGAAAAATTAGAATAACTGAATAAACATAAAAGTGAAAGTCTAAAAAAAATTTGCTGATGGTGTGTCTTAGTGGTACAGCACACCTGGGTTCAATCTCTAGCACCATAAAACAATGACAAAGTGTGCAACTCTCAACAACCTTTAAAAGAGCACTTTCATTATGCTCAAGAGAACTCCAAAAGCTTTTAACCACCATTCCTCAATACTTCTATTCTCCTCAACCACTAACAACCCTTAATCTGCTTTCTGTCTGCACATATGTACCTACTCTGGACATTTCGTATAAATGGAATAAGACAACATGTGGCATTTTGTGGCTGACTTCTTTCACTGAGTATAGTGTCTAAGTATAAGATCTTCGCATAATCATTCATGCACATTTTTTCAGTTCTAAGTACATCATTCCTGTTTTAAAAATACTTTTTATTTGTAGGATAGACATAATAACTTTATTTTATTTATTTATTTGCAGTGCTGAGGATTGAACCCAGGGCCTCACACATGCTAGGCAAGTGCTCTACCACTGAGTCACAACCCCAGCCCTACATCGTTCCCTTTTATAGTTGACTAATACTCCACATCTTGTTTATCCATTCTTCAGTTAATTGACATTGGGTTATTTCTAGCTTTTAGCTATTATGAACAATGCTTCTATGAACATTTGTATACCCTATATTACCTTTATAATCTGAAAAATATTTTTAAAGAAATAATTGCCAGGCACAGTGGCACACCCCTTTAATCCCAGCACTTGGGAGGCTGAGGCAGGAGGATCGTGAGTTCAAAGCCAGTCTCAGCAACTTAGCGAGGCCCTAAGCAATTCAGTGAGACCCTGTCTCTAAATAAAATACAAAATAGGGCTGGGGATGTGGCTCAGTGGTGGAGTGCCCCTGGGTTCAATCCCCAGTACCAAAAAAAAAAAAAAGAAAGAATTGTAGAAGAAAAATTACATTTGACATGTCACTTTGGAATCCACTCATGACCAGTCCAGGGGACATAAAGGAGATCTCATGATCATGAGAGAGCCCTAACCTGGGAGGCAGCATATCTTGAACAAATCCCAACTTCATTGCTTCATAAAATAGCTGTACGACTCTAGATGGGCCATTTCTCTTTCCCCTTTCTGAGATCCATTTTGTGGTTCACAAAGTGAGAAAGTTGAGGAGACTGTAGTAGAGTTCCCTGTGGCTCAGAAAGTCTATGTATCTGAGAAAATCCAGCAGCTTAAACTTAAGGTCTTGAAAAACATTATGGGAATTTGGTATTTCCTTGAATTTTTTAAAGATAGATTATTTTGGTAAAGTTCAGTGGTACAGTATTAGTTGACTAATACCCTACATCTTGTTTATCCATTCTTCAGTTGATTGAGATTGGGTTATTTCTAGCATGCATGAGGTCCTGGATTCAATTTGCAGCATTAAAAAACACTATTTCTAGAGCAGTTTTAAGTTCATAGCAAAATTGAACAGAAAGCACAGAGGGTTTTGATGTACTCTCCACAACTCTCCCTACTATCCACATCCTCATCATGGTGGTATATTTGTTAAAAATGATGAACCTACATTGACACATCATTACCCAATGTTCCGAGTTTATATTAGGGTTTTTTTTTTTTACAGTACTAGAAATCAAACCCACAGCCCTGTATATGATAGGTGAACACTGTACCACTGAGCTACACCCCCATACCACAAGACCCACTCGGCATTATACATTCCATGGGTCGAGACAAACATATAATGAAATGTAGCCAACATTACAGTATCATACAGGATAACTTCAATGCCCTAAAATTCCCCTGTGCTTTTCTTATCCTTCTCCTCTGCCAACCCCACTCCCAGCGACCACAAATCTTTTTACTATCTTCATAGTTTTGCCTTTTCCAAAATTTCCTAGAATAGGAGCTCTACAGGATGTAACCTTTTCAAGTTGACTTCTTTCACTTAGTAATATGTATTTTAGTATCTGCCATGTCTTCTCATGAGAGCTCATTTTTTTAGCACTTAGTAATATCCCATTGTCTGGATGTACCACAGTTTATCCATTCATCTACTGAAGGATATGTTGATTGCCTCCAAATTTTGACAATTATGAATAAAACTGCAATACACATCCATATGCAGTTTTTGTGTGGACACAAATTTTCAACTCATTTGAGTAGATACCAAGGAGTTCAATTGCTGGATCATACAGTAAGATCATAATTTTGTATGAAACTGCCCAATTATCTTCCAAAGTGACTATTATTTTGCAATCCCCTTCTTCAAAGAATGAGAGTTCCTACTGAGGTAAATTCTGTCTAGCTATCAATATTGTCAATGCCTTGAATTTTGCCCATTCTTATAGGTGTATAGAGGTATTACATTGTTTTAATTTGTAATTCCTAAATGACATGTGGTATGGTGCATCTATTCATATGCTTATTTGCCATCTGTATATCTCCTTTGTTGAAGTGTCTGTAGGTCTTCTGCCCATTTTTAACTCAGGTTGTTTGTTGCCTTGTTGAGTTTTAGATGATCGTTTGTACAGTTTGAATAGCAATACTTTATCTGAAATGTCTCTTGCAAATATTTTCCTCCCAGTCTGTGGCTTATCTTCTCATTCTCATCAGTTTCTTTCACAGAGTAGAAGTTTTCAATTTTAATGAAGTCTAGCTTATCAATAATTTTTTTCATGGTCTGTGCTTATAGTATTATATCTAAAAATCCATCATCATACCGAAAGTTATTTAGAATCTGTCCTATTTTATTTTCTAGGAGTTTATAGTTATATGTTTTACATTTAGGTCAATGACCTTTTAGATTTAATTTTTGAAATGGTGTAAGGTATGAGTCCAGATTTATTTTTTGCATGTGGATATCCAGTTATTTCAGTATCATTTTTTGAAAAGACTGCCTTTACTCCATTGTATTGCCTTTGTTCCTTCGTCAAAGATAACTTGACTGTACGTATGTGGATCTATTTCTGGGCTATTTCTTGTATTCCATTGACATGTTTGTCTATTCTCTTTCCAATATCATGCAGTCTTGATTACTATAGCTTTATAGTAAGTCGTCAGTGTCAGCCCTCCAACTTTGTTCTTCTCATTTAATATTGTGTTGGTTACTGTGGTATTTTGCCTTTTCAAATAAGTTTTAGAATCGGTTTGTCAATATCCATAACATAACTTGTTTGGAATTTAATTGGTATTGCATTGGATCTTTAGATAAAATTGGGAAGAACTAACACCTTGATAATATTCAGTTTTCCTATCATGAAAAATAGAATGTATTTCCATTTATTTAGTTCTCCCTTGATTTCCTTCATCAGAGTTTTCTAATTTCCTTCATATAGGTTGTGTATATATTTTATTAGATTTATACTCTGGTATTTCATTTTTAGAAGGATTAATGTAAATGGTATTGTATTTTTAATTTCATATTCCATATGTTCATCACTAGTATAGATGAAAGCAACCAACTTTTATATTAACCTTATATCCCATATCCTTGTTATAATCACTTATAAGTTCCAGGAATTTTTTGGCTCATTATTTCTGATTTTCTACATGGACAATGATGTCATCTCTGAATAAAGAGAGTTTTTATTTCTTCCTTCCCAATTTGTATACCTTTTATTTCTCTCCTCTTCCTCCTCTTCTCTTTTTCCTTCCTCCCTCCCTCTCCATCCTCTCCCCTTTTCCTTTTTCTTTTTCTTTTTCCAGTACTCATGATTGAACGCAGGGGTTCACACATGGCAGATAAGCATACTACTGAGCTACACCCCCAGGTCTTTTTATTTTATTTTTATTTTGAGATACAGTCTGCTTAAGTTGTTGACTTCCAGTACAATGTTGAAAAGGAGTGGTAAGAGGGACATCCTTGCTTTCTTCTTTTTTTTTTTTTTGTGGTGCTGGGGATTGAACCCCCGGCCTTGTCCTTGCAAGGGAAGCACTCCACCAACTGAGCTAGATCCCCAGCCCCCCTTGCTTTATTCTTGATCTTAGCAGGAAAGCTGCTATTTTCTCAACATTAAATATGATGTTAGCTATAGGATTTTTATAGATGATCTTTACCAAGTTGAGGAAATTCTCTTCAATTCCTAATTTGCTGACATATTTATTTTAATCATTAAGAGGTGTTGGATTTCATGAAATGCTTTTTCTGAATCTACTGATCTGACCATGTGATTGCACATTAATTGAAAATTTAAATTACAATAAGTTAAATAGTAAGTTAGAAAAATGTAAAATTTGCAAACAAAAAGATAAATCTTATTTTATGTTCAATAAATTTATGCATACTGAAAAAAAAAGACCTCACAAGAACAATATTAAGGAGGAAAAGTTTATTTTGGGGCTTACTGTTTCAGAGGTCTCAGTCCATATGTAGCCAGCTCCTTTCCTCAGGGCTTGAGGTGAGGCAGATCATCATGGTGGAAAAAGGCAGCGTAGGAAAGTGACTCAGGACATCACAGCAAGAAGCAGAGGGAGAGAGCTCTGCTCAACAAAGACAAAATATGAACCCCAAAGGCAAGCCCCCAGGGACCCACCTCCTTCAGCCACACCCTACCTGACTGTAGTTACCACCCAGTTAATCCCTATCAGGAGATTAGTGCACGGATTAAGTCAAGGCTCTCATTATGCAATCATTTCACCTCTGAATGTCCTAGCTTTGTCTCACACAGAGCTTTTGGGGGACACCTCATTATCTAAACCTAACAGTCATGCATACTTATTTTTATATACTTTATTGAACTTAGTTTGCTAATACTTTGTTGAGGATTTCTGTATCTATTTTCATGAGAAATAATGGGCTATGGTTTTCTTATATCTTTCTCTGGTTTTGGTATTACGGTAATGCTAGTCTCATGAAATGATTAAGAAGTATTCCCTCTGCTTCTGTTTTCTGGAAGAGAGTCTAGAGAATTGTTTTAATTTCTTCACAAAATGTTTGGTGCCTTTTGTTTTCTAAGGTTAATTATTGATTCAATTCTTTAAAGATAAGACCTGTTTAGATTTGTATACTTCTAATTGTGTGAGCTTTGAAAAATTATGCATGCAAGAAATTGGTCCATTTCATCTAGGTTATCAAACTTGTGGGCAGAGTTATTTACCATATTCCCTCATTATCTTTTAATATTCATGAAATATGAAGTGATGTCTCCTCTTTTTTTCTTTTTATTCTTTTTTTATTTTTAAAAATGTACTAGGATATGTTTGCTGGCCCAAAATTGGTCTGTCTTGGTGAATGCTCCATGTAAGCATGAGAAGAATGTGTATTCTGCTGTTGTTGGGTGAAGAAGTGAAGAAATGTAAATTATATCCAGTCGATTGACAGTGATGTTGAATTCAACTATGTCCTTGCTGATTTTCTGCCTGCTAAGCCTGTCCATTTATGAATAAGGGGTATGACATAGAGTCATCTCTTTCTCTGTGAAATTCTATCAGGTTTGCCTCTTGTATTTCAATACTCTGCTGTTAGGTGCATACACATTAAGGATTTTCATGGCATCTTAGAGAACAGGCTCTCTTATCATTATGGAATGTGTTTCTTTATTCCTAACAACTTTTCTTGCTCTGAAAGCTGCTCTATCTGAAATTAATATAGCTACACTCCTGCTTCTTTCTGATTAGTATTAGCACAGTATATTTTTTCCATCCCTTTATTTTATGTATTTATTTATTTATTGGTACCAGGGATTGACCCTAGAGGTGCTTAACCACTGAGCCACATCACCAGCACATTTTATTTTTTATTTTAAGACAAGGTCTCACTAAGTTGCTTAGGACCTCACTAAGTTGCTGAGGCTGACTTGAACTTGCCATTCTCCTGCCTTAGCCTCCTGAGCTGCTGGAATTACAGGTGCATATCACTGTGACAAGCCATTTATTTTTAATCTATAAGTGTCCTTATATTTAAATTAGATTTCTTGTAGAAAATATATAATTGGATGTTGTTTTTTAATTCACTCTAACAATCTTTGTCTTGTCATGGATTTATTTAGAACATTGACATTTGAAGCAATATTTGTTATAGCTAAATTAATATCTATCATATTTGTTATTATGAGTGTTGCCATCTGCTTCTCTTTCTTCCTTTCTTTCTTTCTTTCTTTCTTTCTTTCTTTCTTTCTTTCTTTCTTCAATTAGAGCTTTATAGTTACACTTAGTAGTTGGGTTCATCCTGACAAACTCATACACATATGGAAATCAATTTTAGTTCATAACCTCCCTTTCCTCTCCCCATTTTCACTCCTGTCCTTCCTCCTGTTCTTCTTCCTTGTTCCTATTTTTATCTTCCATGCATTTTCTCCTTTTCAAGTTTGATTGAGCATTTTATATGATTCCATTTTCTCTCCTTTGAACTATAGTTTTTTTAGCTTATTTTCACAGTGTCAGTACCTTATAATAACAAAATATTTCTAATTCTCCCTCCTGTCCCTTGTATCATTGCTGTCCTTCATTTCAATTAAGCTAGAATCATTGAAGAAATTGTTGCTATTATAATTTTGAACACTTACGTATTATCAGTTAAGAGTAAGAAAAATAAGTTTTTATTTTACCTTTACTTATTCCTTCCATAATGCCCCTTCCTTCCTTCCTTCCTTCCTTCCTTCCTTCCTTCCTTCCTTTCTTTCCTTCTTTCTTTCTCTCTCTCTGTGTGTGTGTGTGTGTGTGTGTGTGTGCATGCGTGCACGCACGCATACATGTGTATATGAGCTGAGAACTGACCCAGGGCCTTGCACATAGTAGGCAATCTAATGCTCTTCTTTGGGCTAGAGATGTAGTTCAGTGGTAGAGCACTTGCCTAGCATGCATGAAACCCTGGGTTTGACCCCCAATACTACAAACACACACCCAAATCTATCCTTTAATGCTCTTCTTTATGTAGATTTGAGTTTCTGACCTGTATTATTTTCCTCCTCTCTGAAGAATTTCTTTAACTTTTCTTGTAAGACAGGTTTACTGTTGTTGTGGTTTAGATATGAGGTGTCCCCCCAAAACTCACGTGTGAGACAATGCAAGGTTTAGAGGAGAAATGAATGGGTTATGAGAGCCTTAACCTAATCAGTGCATTAAGTCCCTGAAACGGATTGACTGAGTGGTATCTGTAGGCAGGGTGTGGCTGGAGGAGGTGGGGCATGCCTTTGGGGTATATATTTTGTACATGACAAGGGGAGTTTCTCTCTCTCCGTTTCCAGGTGCCATATTCCCAGCTACTTTGCTCCACCACCACTTTTGCCATGATATTCTGCCTCCCCCCAGGCCCAGAGGAATGGAGTCAGCTTTCTATGGACTGAGATCTCTATAACCATGAGCCCCTAAAATAAACTTTTCCTCCTAAAATTGTTCTTGTCAGGTCTTTTGGTCACAGCAGAGGAAAGGCTGACTAAAACAACTGGTAATAAATTCTTTGTTATGATTTGGATGTGAGGTGTCCCCCAAAAGTTCACATGTGAGACAATGCAAGAAAGTTTGGAGAGGAAATGATTGGGTCATAGCTTAACCTAATCAGTGAATTAAGCTCTTATGGAATTAACTGAGTGGAAACTGGAGGCAGGTGGGGTGTGACTGGAGGAATTTGTTCATTAGGGGCATGGCTATGGGGTATATATTTTGTATCTGGAGAGTGGAGACTCTCTTTCTCTCTCTACTTCCTTCCTGATCATCATGTGAGTTGCTTCCCTCCACCACACTCTTCTGTCATGATGTTCCATCTCACCTCTATCCCTGAGGAATGGAGCTGGCTGTCTATGGACTGAGACCTCTGAAACCATGAGCCCCCAAATAAACTGTTCCTCCCCTAAAATTGTTCTAGTAGGATCTTTTAGTCACAGCAGCAAAAAAGCAGACTAAATCATTCTCACAATTTTTGTTTGTCTGAGAAAATATTTTTTTCTTCACTTCTAAAAGATTATTTTGCAGGATACAGGATTCTGAGTTGGTGGTATTTTTCATTCAGCTCTTCAAATATTTCATTCCACTCTCTTCTTACTCAAATGATTTCTAAAGAGAAGTCAACCAAACCACTCCCATTTGATAACAAGTACTGACTGCTGCTGGGTATTCCCAACTTTATGGTTTGATGAGTCAGATAACATGCAGTTCATGATGGGCCACTCAAGTCACATGATATCTTGGAAAGTCCATTATTAAGCATTCAATCTCCACTAAAACCCAGTAGCAGGCCAAGAACTGTTTCTCAAAAGAAGTGTAATTATCTATAGAAAAGGGCATTTACTTTGCTCCAAAATTCTAAGATCCTATATTGCAATTCACCTATAGGGGTCTGTCAAAGGGTTCAAACAGCATCCCTATCTACCATGGACACTTCAAGAACTATTGTATCTGCTGGATTATATGATCTAAATGGCAGAAAAATTCACACAGCAGCCTAGATCTGTTTCAGGGCTTTCTTTTGTTCTGGGCCCTACTCAATACTAGAAGTCTTTTGGGTCAGTGCTGTAGTTTGGATCTCCAATGACCCCCAAGGACCCATGTGTTGAAAGCTTAATCCTCAGCCTGTGACAGTTTTAGAAGGTGGTGGGGCCTTTAGAAGGTGAAGCCTACTGGAAGGAAGTTAGATCATTGGACACATGCCATTGAAAGGGATATTGGCACCCTGATATTTCTTTTTTCTCTGCTTCATAGCAATGATGAGGTGAGCAGTTTTGCTCTAGCACACACTCCCCACCATGATTTGCTTTCTCACCAGAGGCCAACTGATTGTGAACTCCAAGCTATGAAACTGAGCCAAAATAAACCTTTCTTTCTTAGAAGTTGATTATCACCGATAATTTGTTACATTAATAATAAGATGACTAAAACACTCAGTAAATGGGCCAGAATAACATCCCCAAGTGAGAAGAATTTACCCTTCAAAACTCAAAGTGGCCAGTTACTATGCCTCTTTCTGGATAAACTTATCCTTCACCTTAGAAGGTATATCTCAACATCCTCTATACAATAGACTCCTAAAAATTTTACTGAGAGGAAGTTCTCTCAGTTTTTGTTAGATGCATTTCTCACTCTCTAATACACAAATATTTTTGCCAATAAGTCTCAAATAGTTATTACTACTTCTTACTAGATTCAGTGAACATCATGCCATCAATGTAATTGATCTGTGTGATATTTTAAGGAAGGGAAAGATGATCTAGATCCCTGTGAACCATGACAAGGATGGAGAGTTGATACATCCCTGAGGTAGGACAGTGAAACTACTGCTAGTCTCGCACAAGAAAACTGCTTCTGGTGGATCTTATTGATAAGGATGGAGAAAAAAGCACTTTCTGGATCAGTAGCTATATAGCAGTTACCAGGAATTGTGCTAATTTCTCAGGCAATGAAACCACATCCGGTGTAACCACTGCAATCAAATTTACCACCTGGTTAAGCATATGATAACCTATTTTCAATGCCCAAAATCCATCTGTCTTCTGTAAAGGTCAAAAAGCAAACTCAATGAAGATATGGTAGAACACCACCTTTGAATTTTAAAGTTTTTGATGTGGCAATAATCTCTTCAATCCCTCTAGAAGTACATTATTACTTTGGGTTTACTATTTTCCTAAGTATAGTCAGTTTGAGTGGCTTCCATTTGGCCTTTCCCACCATAATAGCCCTTACTCCACAGGCCATAGGATAAATGTGGGGACTGAACCAGCTGCTGAGTGTATCTAGTCCAATCATAAGTTCTGGATCTTGGGAAATAAGCACAGAATTGTGTTGTGATTGTCTCAGTAGGTTTAGGTGGATGTGAACTAAAACTTAATCGATCATGTGACTTCCATAAGCCCCTATTCTTACTGGTTGGCCAAGATGACATTTGGGGTCTCCTGGAATCAGCGTCAACTCAGAGCATGTGTACAGTAGGTCAGATTATTTCCTTTTCCCCAATGCACAGTTATCCCGGTAAAATGCTATAGGTTCCTCTGGGCCAATTTAATTTAAATGGCCCCTCCAAAATCTCCAAAGTTGAAATTTAATTTCCACTTTAATGGAATTGGTAGAATCTTTTTTTTTTTTTTTGGTACTGGGCATTGAACCCAGGGCACTCCACCACTGAGCCACATCCCCAGCCCTATTTTGTATTTTTTAATTTTAGAGACAGGGTCTCACTGAGTTGCTTAGGGCCTCGCTATGTTGCTGAGGCTGGCTTTGAACTCGCGATCCTCCTGCCTCAGCCTCCCAAGAGCTGGGATTACAGGCATGCGCCACCGCGCCCGGCAGGAGGTAGAATCTTTAAGAGGTAATTAGGTCATGAATGGATTCATGGCATTATCGTGGGAGTGGCTTAGTCACTCTAGGAGTGACTTTGTTATAAAAGTGACATATATCTTGCATACTGCATTTTCATGCTCCCACCATCTCTCTATCTTATGCATACTCACTTGCCCTTCTTCCATGTTATGACACAGGAAGAAGGCCTTCACCAGATGCTGGTGCCATGCTCTTGGACTTCCCAGCCCCCCAAACTATAAGAAATAAATCCCTGCTCTTTTAAAAGTACCCTGTCTGTGGCACTCTGTTACAGCAGCAGAAAACAGACTAAGACAGGAAGGCTCAGAGAAAGATTAACAGTATAAAATTTGGTAGTATACTTGGGTCCTTTCTAAGGGAACACAGAACCTGCTTCATTCAAGGAATTATGGATCTATAAACCAGATGGAGTATGGGAACTGATTGAAATGCCAAGACTTTCTGCTTTTATTATTCAGGTTAGCCTTTTATTTACTTTACCTACAGTTATTTTTGTATATAGATCATGTAAAAAATTAGTAGGCTTCCATCTCTTTCACATCTAAAAATACCATGATCAATTAGCCAATATCATACATCTGTGCAGGCTAGTATATTCTGACTAATCCTTTCATTCTCCTATGCATTACAGTAGCCACTCAACAGCTTGCCTTTGCAACTGAATGCCATTTGACTCCTACCCCTTGGGAATCCAATTTTTCTTGTTGCATTTAGGTTTCCCAATTCAGTGACTGCTCTCCCCACTATAAAGCTTGACATTTACAGAAAAGCAATCACATAGTTCTTCAAAGATGCCAGTGCTCTTCTCACAGATTTATTTCTCACAGCTATGGTGAACATGTTTTCTGGACCCTTCCAGTATGGATGAGCAAGTCCTCAGTGACAAATTCACTCTAATATTGCAATCTCCCAAAGCCTTTCAATGCCTTCTTCTACATTAACCAAGACAGTTCTGAGATTTCTAATTCATTCACTATGGTCCTTCTTTTGGTTTATGTTTCAGTCAAAAAATCAAGCAAACTATTAAGGGTCCTTCCTAACTCCACAAATTGCAACATTAAATGTAGAATCCTGCTTACTGAGCTCATGTCAATGAATTCAACCTAATTCAGCTTTGTGTTCCTTCCACCATTATCCCACATATGTTCCCCAGATTTTTGTCTTTATAAATTAGAATACTCAAGTACTTATTTCATGATGTAGTGCATATTCTCATGAGTCACATTTTGTATATCACCTTTAGGTACCTGTTGGGACTTGAGTCTAGTTATAGGTATAAAAGTAAAGAGTGGTGGTGAGGGTGGGTCATGAAGAGAGTAAGTATTCTCATACATGGCAACTACCTCAAAGGAAGTCATGGCAGTTTCCTTAGGCAATGTAAGGTCAGGCCCCTTAGACTGATGTGGAGAGGCTATGGAAAAACTGATCCTACTAGAGACAGGTAGGTTGCTCTTACAGGCAAAGAAGACTGATTAGGTCCTAGGTAAAGGGTTATGGAAAATAAGATTCCTATAAGATAGCTCCCCAAGAAAAATGAAGGGATGGTGTGGCTTGGAAGGAGGGAGAAGAAAATTGGCCAAACATTAAACTTCTCCCAGAGCATTCTTTGCTGATAACAATGGGCCCCGGGGAAAGGGCCAGATACAGAGTGCTGGGCCCTAAACCTTGACCTTCCCACATGGCAAATTAGTGGGCAAGATTTGAGTACTCATCCCTTGGGGTCTGGTTTTAACCTGTACAACTAGCCCCTGATGGTCAAAACTGCATGGTCAAAACTGTACATGCACGGTTTCCAATGATGACATCATCCTCATTGTACCCTATAAAACCAAAATCCCCTCTATAAATGGGGGCCATTTTCCCCATCCAGAAAATGGGTCCCAATGGTGCCCAAGTCCCTGAAAGAATAAAGGCTTCTCTGAATCCATTGAGGTCAGCTTCCTGTCCTTTTGTGCTTATACTAGGTTTCTCAGAGTCTTCTCACACATTCCCATTCCAATTTAAAGGATTCCATTCTTTCCAAATCAATGACATCACTTTAACAGTAGATACTCTGTGAGGTGGAGAGGTAAATTCATGCTGTAATTCAACCAGTTACAGAATGAGATTCTGAATTTAATTTTCAGCAATCACAGCTCTGTAGCTATAGAAGATGGGTTTTCTTTTTCAGGGCATAGAGAGAAGCTCTCAGGTCATTTATGTGGCACTTGGACTAAAAATCCAAATCCCTGAGCTTGTCCTTATCTTTTACCACTTTGTCCAGTGACATTAGGAGCAACTTGCTAACTATATGACATTAATTAAATTTCCAAAAATGTTCAAAAAGTCATCCTGCTCCTTGCCTCTTAAAGTAATGAATTAATAGTATGCAAGGAGATAGTTTTATACCTCTATTGCCAGATCATGCCATGTAGTATTAATACTTTCTTTACTACTTGGAATAGGATGATTAGCATCTTCAAATCTAGTAAGATTAGAGACACAATCAGAAACCTCTGAAACTACTTGGAAAATTCATCCTTAAAATTATTTTATTCTAAAACCTCTCTCAATACCAAAATCTGTATGAATCTGGGTGCAGAAACAGAACCATATGGGGGGAGGAGAAAGAAGGGGAGGATAAATGTGTGGATAGTTAGAAGACAGGCAGATAGATGATAGATAGATAGATAGATAGATAGATAGATAGATAGATTGCTTTACTGTAAGAACTTAGCTTATGTGATAATGGAGAATGAGAAGGCAAGATCTGCAATAAGCAAGGTGGAAATCCAGAAGAACCACTTAGTGGTAATGAAAGACCCTCAGTCCCCCTGTCCAAGGAAGATCACGCGAAGACACTGCTGGCTGCAAAAACACGAGGCTGTTTATTGGTACACAGGCGCCTGCGGGTGCTCAGAAAAACCTCAGCCGGAGCTTCGGTGAACTGGCACACGGGGCTTTGGGGTACAGGGTTTTTATAGGGTAAAAGGGCAGGTTTCGCGCGCGCGGTAAGCGACAGGTTTCTTATTGGATATTTTGAATACAGCACATAGGTGTACATTTTAACTCCCGGAACAACCACGATTTTTGCTAGGACAAGGTGACCTATACTTTTTCAATTGTCCTGTGGTTTCTTAACCTGTTTATCAGTTTAAGTTTATCAACCTCCGGGCGGCTCCCGAAACCAGTTCCTAAAACCAGTTCCCGAGACCAGATCCCGAAACCTCCCTAGGGGGGTTGGGGTAGAGTGACCTATGTCATGGTTTTAGTTCCCGGAATCTGTTCCTTTCCTGGGGGGGGGGGGGTCCTGACCTATGTCATGGGTTTGAGACATGGGGCTGGGGTCTTTCAGTATGCTCCAGTCTAAGTCCAAGTCCAAAAGCAGGATAAGACCAATGTTCCAACTTGAAGATAACCAGACAGAGAAAAGGAATTCTTTTCTACTCAGCTTTTTCTTCTAGTCAGACCTTCAATAGTTTGGATGAGACCCACTCATATTGGTGAGGGAAATTTGCTTTACTCAATGTATTGATTCAAATGTTAATCTCATCCAGAAACAATTTCACATACATACCTAGAAATAATATTTAACCAAATATTGGGCAGCCTATGATCCAATCAATCTGACATGCAAAATTAACCATCACAGTAGAAACTTTTCAATGGAAAAGTATTTTTGATAAAGTAAAACCTATTAATGGGTGATCCCCCTGCACACCACTTTTAGGTGTATGACTGGTCGTCACTGGCCAGCTAAAATAAAGGCTTTTTTTGGCTTTACGTGAATGGCTTGGATGATCTTGTTTTCATCAGGTATAACAATTTGAGGCCCCACTGAGATTTGATTTCTCCAAGCCCTCACACCTAAATTGGCCTCCTGTGATGGTTGCCTGGAAGCCCTACCCAGAGTAGAGGGGAGCTCCTGAGAGACATGCCTCAGCCTCACTCTTGGGGGACTCCAGCCCGTCTTCAGGATGCTCTTCTGGATGAAGCCACCTGGTATCCTGTCTTTTTCAGTGAGTCGGCTATCTATATCTGGGGGACATAGTCAGACTGGATGCAGTCACTTAGACCAGTCCCAGGTCACTCCTGTTCACTGGTAGGCCTCCTCATGAGGCCTAGTCTGCTGGGCCTCCATGTGGGGTCCAGTCTGGTGGGCCTCCTATGTGGCCTAATCTGGTAGGCCTCCCTGTGGGGTGCAATCTGGTCATTGTCTATCTGTTTGTACTTGTCTTGTCAGTCTGGTTCATGGCCATTTGTGTTTTCTATGTTTTTGCTGTGCTTTCTGTGTCGCATCTCTCTCCAGGACAGTCTACTATGGGACAGAATCAGTCAACTCCGTGCCCCACTGTTCTAATTTGTTTTTTAGATAATTTTCAGGACTTCCAAGAATGTGCCACTGACTATGGTGCTTCTGTTAATGGATTTAACTTAAGAAAGTTTGTGAATCAGAATGGCCCACTTTCAAGGTTGATTGGCCTCCTCAGGGAACAACCATCCTCCCTACCTCCCTCAAGGTCCAAGAGGTCATCTTTGGGCGGCCAAATCATCCTGACCAGGTGCCTTACTAACGGATAAGTCAAAATGGCTTAAGCGTTACCTTTCAGATCCGTGTTCTCTAGTTCGGGAACTAAGAGATGCTGCACCATTTTAATGACAAAGGCAAGACCAGATGCAAGACCCACCTGGGATGACTGCCAACAGCTACTGCAGACCCTGCCCCTCTTTCTTTCTGGGGATCAAAATGGGCACCATCTGCTACTTAAATGCAGCTAGTGTTGCCACCATCCTTCAAGAGTCAGGTAACTCTGCCAAAGCCATTTCCTACTTTGTTGCCTTAGATTCCAGCTGCTGCTTAGTTTACTGTGTTAGACTTAAAAGATGCTTTTTACATACCTCCAGACTCTCAATCACAATTTCTGTTTGCCTTTGAGGAAACAAATAGCAAATCTCAACTAACCTAGACAGTGTTGCCTCAAAGATTTAAAATAGCGCTGTTCTGGACAAACCCAACTAAGGACTCAACAAGCTTCAGAGATAAAATATCTGTAATTGTTTTGCAATATGTAAATGACATCCTTTATGTGCCTCCACCCAGGAGGAGTAACAAAAGCCCGTTACAGAGCTCCCAAGCATTCAAAACTTGTCCTGATAAAAACGGTTAAAATGCCCTAGGCATCAGGTTTCTGCTGGAACCAGATCTCAAGTAGAACTTATATTGAAATGATAATAGAGGAAGCCAAAAGCCCAGTAGGAGACCAATTTCCAACCCAAGGAAAAAAACAAAAAAAGTGTTTTATTTGAGAATAATTAACAGCTGAGTACTTGTTGAGCTCATAACTTTTGATCAGTCCTATTTTTTGTTCAACTTAGGTTTATGAACATCTTGTTACATTACAATGGAGATAAAAACCTACAAGGCCTTTGGTTTTTGTTTAAGTGTTTATTGTGCTGTCTCGTGTGTCCAAAAATCATGTACATATTAGATTGACATAAGGAATGCTCAAAGAAATTAGAATGTTAAAAAATGGATCAGATATATTTGATTCACATGATTTAAAAGGCTCAATCTAAATTTGGCAAATAAATGATGGTAAAATATATTTAACCTCACAAGTCTCTAGGTGGTCAAATTAATAAAATGTTGATGTCTATAAAATGTGTAATATCAATTGGTTTTTTTAGGACTTTTCTTCCTCAGGAAAGAGATGGCAAATACTATTCAATATACTTGTCTGATCTTAGTTTTTACAGTAAAATAAGTAAATTAGATTTTATATATAGAGAACTAATCAAATATGTTTGTTAGAGACACCTGGTTAATTTATAAAGTTAAAATGCTGTTAAATAACATCGAGTAATCTTAACGCCTTAAATTCCATGGGGTAACATACTTTAACATTATTGATGTTTTCATGGGTTGGTAATAAAAAGGTTTAAAATTGTTTTTTATCATCACAAAAAACAAGGTTACTAAGAGTAAAATCCTAACAACTACATTTCTATATACAAAGGGATCCAAAAGTTTCAACTGTGATTCAATTAAAGTACTATAAATGACATAAATATTTCATCTTATTAAAATGGAATAATTTATTTAAATTCAGAAATTTCATAGGAATTGTTTTAGAATATGAACAGAAAGGAGTCAACAGATTGGAAAGAGAAAACAGAAGGTTCTAGGTACTAAAATATATTCAATAAAAGGAAAAAGAATGTTTCTGGGTAAGAAAGTCTGTGTGTAAGTAAAGGGCAAATTCCAACAAGTTTTTGTGTAACTAAGTGGTTATGTGTATGTGAGACCATCAATTAGAAACTGTTTAAGGTTTTTCCCTAAGGTCAAATGTTAATGGGCTGATATAAACCAAAGTGTAATCAATATGTTAAAATGACAAGGATTTCTTTAAAAACACTAATTTACTCTTAACATTGTGTCTGTTAAGTTTTATCCTTTAGAGCAATTAGTCTTAAAAATTGGGGTTTATACAATTCTGGTTAAATAACTGTTAAAGTATTGTACTACATTACAGTGTCTAAATTTTTCTTAAAAAGCTAAATTTGGTTAACATCAAGATAATTGTGCTATTACTCTTTTTTGTATATCAATGTGTCCATACCTTTCAGGTACACAAGTCTTTAGAGGAGAAAATTTATCAAACTGCTGTTCTCCAAATTAACTTATCTGTGTTGGTAATTTTAAACTTATAAGAATAGCAAATTTTATTGGGGATTTAATTTTATCATTTAATATTCTATAACAGAACCTGCTATCAATAGGGTATATGTAAATTTGTTACTTTTTACACTGAGATCAAAATTTAAATGCAAATGTATTTAAAGGCTAGTGAGAGCCTGATTTGTTTAAAGGTTAATATCTTGAAACATAAAAAAATTTGGTCACTTTGCCACACAAAAGGAAAGTTAGAAACTCTCAGCCTTTCCTTAATTTGTTTTAAATGTAATATATTGTGTTAACAACCATTCACATAGACTCAGGAAACAATATATGTAAACTGTGTAAAATGATGTTCTAAGAGGAGGCAAAAATAACTTCAAAACTGGAACACTCAGCCAGGCGTGGTGGCGCCCGCCTGTAATCCCAGCACTTGGGAGGCTGAGTCAGGAGGATCGCGAGTTCAAAGCCAGCCTCAGCAACTTAGCGAGGCTCTAAGCAACTCAGTGAGACCCTGTCTCTAAATAAAATACAAAATAGGGCTGGGGATGTGGCTCAGTGGCCGAGTGTCCCTGAGTTCAATCCCTGGTTCCAAAAAAAAAAAAAAACTGGAACACTCTGCCTAAGATTGTAAAAAGCCCTGCCTTACCTGAGATAAAGCTCTGTCTCCCACCCTGCTACAAGTCAGAATGTCTCCAAAATAAGCCAGTATTCAGCTCATTTAAAATTATATTCAAAAGATTGCTTTTATTGTAAAATTACTATGATATCAAATAGGGAATATAATATATAACTCAGGCAGGATTTAAGATGACTATTATACAAGCTAGATATGTTTTTACTGTTAATTCCACTTTGTATTTTCCTTGTAAACTTTATAACTGTTGCCTGATTAATGTTTTGAAAAAGTACTGCTTTATTAACAACCTAAATTAATTTGAGATACTAAGCCATCACCTGTAGAACAGATAATATAGACTCCAGTTAAATAAAAGGGGATAAATAACTGTAAAGTTATAAACATTGAAGTTAAAGCCCAGTGCTCTTACTTTATGACTGGTGAGACTGGTTTGCTGGATATTTAAGATCAAACTTAGAGATTGAGATTGAAACAAAGGGGCCAAGAAAAACCAGTATTTGGCTCTTGCCCTCAGAGTCAACCTGCATCCAGGGAACAAGAGAGCTTCTCTAAGGAGCTTTGAAACTCTGGGCCACACAGTCTCCCGATCAGGGAGATTGATGAGACCACTAGAGGATGAAAAGCCAATCAGTGCACCTGCTACAGAAGAGGGTCATTGAAAAGGGAGAAACATCCCTAATGCTTCCAAGGGAAGCCACCTCATCAAGGAGACTCTACCTAGCAAATGGCAAGCACAAAAGGAGCTAAGAAGCTGCTCTCAAGTTCCCCACAAGTAACCCTGTGGGAACTCATCAGACTCTTAAGAGACAGGAACAAATCAATTTGACCAGCTTGATCTTAAACACCTAGCAAAACAGTTAAAACCAAACCAGACATTCCTGGGCATTTAAAAGAAACAATAGTTTAATGGAACTTAAGATGTAACTGTCAAAGTCAGAAATTTTAGTCAGTTTAAGGCCTACAGATATTCCTAAGCTACACAGGTAGGCTTGATCTATGTTTGCTAGTATGATTATCTAGCCCTAAGTAACAAGAATATAAAGATCTCTACAAAACACAGGTTATGATAATAAAAGAATATTTTACAAAAATCAGATGACATTAAGTAGCTTAACTGTATTTTCTGGAGACATCAATGACATTAATAATTAAATGTTGTGTTTACATTCCTGATGACTCTGACAATGTTAAAGTTCCCAAATAAAGGCCTTGACCTCTCCAGCCTTTGTTAGGTCTGGTTGTGGGAACTTCTTCTCAGCTCTTCTACCTCTTGGTGAGAGATTGACTTCTGACATTATGATATTCATTGACAAGTTCCAGATGCTGCAACATTTACTCTGTATTAATCTCATTTCGGTACTCATGACTTTTTATTTCTCTCTCATGGAAGCACCCACCTCCAAATGACTTTACAACCTGCTTTTCCCAAGCAGACTTTTACCCTGGACCCCCCATTGACCAGATTTCTTAAAAGGAACTTCAAAGTGCTTGCCCCACTCCACCCCCTTCCACTTGAAGCAGCCAGAGCAGTCATCGCCTCCTCTCCTTACAGCAGTGAAAAGTTCCTAATTAAGGACAGGCAGTTAATGTAGAATAAGGAATCTGGTCAAATTGAGGAATGGAAGCCATCAGAGTCTGGGAAGTTGGAGACTGAAAAACCACTAGTTTCCTAAACAAGGATTTGTTAGTGTGGATAAGACCAGTGGGGAATGTTATACTCCCCAAAAAGATTCTCAAATACCATCAAGAGGGAGAGTCAACCCCACCCTAATCCCTTCTCTCCCTATAACCCTAACCCTAATCCCTTCCCCTCCCTATAAATGCTGGCAACAAAGAACTGGCGCGTGATCCCCCAGCATACCGCTTTTAGGTGTATGGGTGCTCATCACTGGCCAGCTAAAATAAAGGCTTATTTTGGCTTTTAAAAGAAATTATTAATGTTTTCTGGTATAGAATGTTTATCTAGCTATACTTTCCAAAGATTTCTCCTGTTTTCTGTAAAATGTTTCATAGTTTTATGTTTACATTTAAACTTATGATCCATTTTGTCTTAATTTTTGTATATAGTGTGAGGTTTAGGGTAGGTTCATTTCCCTCCCCCTCCCCACAGTCGTTCAGCTGGACTAAGTATTTTTTGTAGATATGGCACCCAAGTGCAAACAAAGATAAATAGATGAATTAGACTTCATCAAAATTAAAAACCTTTTGTGCTTCAAAGAACACTATCAAGACTGTGAAAAATCAATTCATAGAACAAAAGAAAACATGGAAAATCATATATCTAGCAAGGGACTTGTGTCCACTATGTATATTTGTGTCCCCAAATATATAAAGAGCACTTACAGGCTGGGGATGTAGCTTGGTGGTAGAGTGCTTGCCTTGCATGTGTGAGGCCCTAGGTCCAATATGCAGCACTGCAGAAAAATAGAAGGGCACTTTTATTCAATAATAAAAATACAAATAACCCAATTTAAAAAGTAGCAAAGGATTTTAGTAGACAATCCTTCAAAGAGGATGCACAAATGACCAATAGGCACATGAAAAGATATTCAGCATCACTAATCAACATACAAATGGAAATCAAAGCCCTAATGAGATAACATTTTACACCCACTGGAATGCAAAAAATAAAAAAATATAGAAAATAGCAAGTGTTGATGAGAATGTATAGAAATTTGAACCCTCAAGTAGTACTGGTGGGACTATAAAATGTTACATCAGCTTTGTAAAACAGCTGGGAAGTTCCTCAAAAAAGTCAAACATAGAGTTACTATATGACCCAGAAATTCTACTCCCAGATAATTCAAAACATATTTCAACACAAAACTTGTACACAAATATTTGTAGCAGCATTATTCATAATAGCCCAAAGTAGAAGCAACCCAAATGTCCATCAACTAATGAATTCATAAACAAAATGAAATACCATGGAATATTTTTCGACCCCCCAAAAGGAGCCAGGTGTAGTGGCACATGCCGTGAATCCCAAGGATTTGGGAGACTGAGGCAGGAGGATCACAAGTTTGAAACCAGCCTCAGCAACTTAACAAAGCTCTAAGCAGTTTAGCAAGACCCTGTCTCAAAATAAAAAGGCCTGAGGTTGGGGCTCAGTGGTTAAGTGCTTCTGGGTGCAATCTCTAGTACCAAGAAAAAAGCAACCATAAAAAGGAATGAAAGACTAATACATGATATAACATGAGTAAACATTGATAACATTATATTAAGTGAAATAAACTATAGATAAAATACCACACATTGTGAGGTGTCATTAATATAAAATGTCCAGAACAAATAAATCCAAAGAGATAGAATGCAGCTTAGTCATTGCCAGGGGCTAAAGAAGGAGAGAGTGGGGTATTGATGAGGGACTGCTAATGAGATAATGAGAACAAGATTTCTTTTTAGAGTGAAGAAAATGTTCTGGAATTAGATAGTAATGATCCTTGAACAATTTTGTGAAAATACTGAAAACTACTGAATTAGATTTGTACCTAGGCATTCCCATTATTTAAAGTGATCGTAAGTCGTATCATATCTTAAATTTTGGTTTCCACATGTTCTTTCCTAATATATAGGAATATGATTAATTTATGTGTGTTGATCTTGTATAGTGTCATCTTGCAGAATTCACTTATTCTACAAACATTCTTGTGTATTCCTTGGAATTTTCTACACAGATAATTATGTAACCTGAAAATACTCCTTTCCAATATGTATACCTTTTACTTCCTCTTAGTGCCTTATTGAGCTGGCTGGGGCTTCCACTATTGCAATGAATAAAAATGATGAAAGCAGAGATAAGTGCTCTCATTCTTGAATATACAGTCTTTCACCACTTTCTGAGTTCTTTTTTTTTTTTCCTATAGTGCTAGGGATTGATCCCAGGGCCTCACATGATAGGCAAACCCTCACCATTGAGCTACACCCTCAGCACCTCTGGGAAGTTTTTTTTAAAAATCATGAATGAGTAGGATGCAGTGGCAAATGCCTGTAATCCCAGCAACTCAGGAGGCTAAGGTAGGATGATCACAAGTTTGAGGCCAGCCTGAGCAACTTAGTGAGATCCTATCTCAAAATAAAAAGTAAGAAGGGCTGGCAATGTTGTAATATACCCTATTCCATTCCTAATATTTGTAATTTGTGTCTTCTCTATCTTTTTAGTGGCAAAGGAACTCTGGATTCAATTTCCAGTACCAAATATGTACATACATATTATATACATATATATAATATACATCATATATCATGAATGATGTTAAATATTGTCAAATGAATGTTCTGTATCAACTGATATGAAGAACACTTGAAATTTTCTCCTTTTGCCTATTGATATGGAAGATTATCTTTTTTTTCTAATATTGAACCAGCCTTGCATTCCTGAAACAAACTTCATTCAATCATGGCATATAATTCATTTTAGATTTTGCTTGATGAGATTTTCTAGTATTTCACTGAGAAATTTTGTTTCTAAGATCATGACAGATACTGATCTGTAGTTTTCCATTTTTTGAGGCTAAATTTTCTCAAATAGTTGGGAGAATTCTCCAATGAAATGATTGAGGGCTGGAGATTTCTTTATGAAAGTTTTAAAAATATGGATTCAACTTTTTAAATAATTATAGGACTACTCATTTTCTATTTCATATTGTTTGAGTTTGGGTAATTTATGTTTTTCAAGGAATTGTTCCATTTCATCTAAGTTTTAAAAATTTGAGCCACATCAATGTTCATAGCTGCTCAATTTACAATAGCTAGATTGTGGAACCAACCTAGATGTTCTTCAATAGATGAATGGATAAAGAAACTGTGGTGTATATACACAATGGAATATTACTTAGCCATAAAGAAGAATAAAATTATGGCATTTGTAGGTAAATGGATGATGTTGGAGACTATTATGCTAAGTGAGATTAGCCAATCCCCAAAATCCAAAGGCCGAATGGTCTCTCTGATAAGTGAATGATGATGCATAATGTGGGGTGGAATGATGGCAAGAATGGAGAAAGGATAGAGAGCATAGAGGGAAGGGAGGGGTGGGGTTGAGGTTGGGGGGTAAGAATAATAACAGTATGTGTGACAGACATCATTGCCCAGTGTACATTTATGAATGCACAAATGGGGTGACTCTACTTTGTGTACACCAGAAAAACAATTGCTGTACTCCAGTTGTGTTCAATGAATCAAAAAATTAAATAAAAAAATAAATAAAATTTAAAAAATAAAAATTTGAGTAGAGTTTTTTTATAATATTGCCTCACTATTATTTAATGGCTGAAGGATCTGTAGTAATATCCCCTGTTTCATTCCTGATATTGGTGATTTGTGTCTTCCCTCTTTATCTTTTTTTAGGCTTGCTAGAGGATTATCAATTTTATTGATATTTTCAAAGAACTATCTTTGTTTCATTAATTTTCTCTATTGTTGTCCTACTTTCAATTTCATTTATTCCTGCTCTTATTTATTTCCTTTCTTCTACTTCCCTTGGGTTTATTCTGCTCTTCTTTGGTTTTCTGAGGGATCACTTGAATTACTGATTTGAGCCCTTCCTTTCCTCTATTTTAACTATTTAGTACTAAAAATTTCCCTCTCAGAAACAATTCTGTATAGATCTGTTAACCTTTTTATTGTTGTTGTTGCTGTTCATATTCTGATATTATGGTATTTTATGAGATTCCCACTTTAATGGCGCCCTCTTCTGTCAGCACAGCAAAGCCCAGGTATCTTGTAATTTTGTTCAAGCTTTGGTGATAGGGGAATGTTTTCGTTTTCTTATGTTGTGGTTCTCCTTTGTCTTTTTGGACACTCATTTTGCCTTTTGCTTTTTTTTTTCCTTCACCACTCAGTTTCCAAAGTGTTGTTCATTGCTTTTTACCTTTTTTCTTTACCATAAGCTATGTTTCAAAGATGGCCCCTTCAAATCACACATGCTTTTGTGTGTGTGTGTGTGTGTGTGTGTGTGTGTGTGTGTGAATGTGTGTGTGTGTGTGTGTGTGTACCAGGGATTGAACTCAGGGGCACTCGACCACTGAGTCACATCTCCAGCCCTCTTTTGTATTTTATTTAGAGACAAGGTCTCACTGAGTTGCTTAGGGCCTTGCCATTGCTGAGACTGGCTTTGAACTCATGATCCTCCTGCCTCAGCCTCCCCAGGCACTGGGATCACACATGCTTTAAAGTCTCTTCCTTAAAGTCTATGCTGTGATCCACCTTGACACTTTTTAAAAAATTAAGTTGAGCTGAGTCTTTCTGGTGGTGATTTTATATATCTTTAAGCCCTTAACTATTTTACATCTTATGTTTTCCACTCAGGGTTTGTCAATCTGCTGTGCTCACCACAAAGCCTTGTAGCAGGGCAGGTGGGAGGAGGGAGAGGTCACGAGAGACAACACACTGTAATTTGGTGTCACTTCTCCTTTTACTTGGAGTTATTTTGAAGTTTGGGTATTCTTTCTCCTCAAGTTATTGTGAGGGCATGACTTGAGTTTTATTTCTCTCTTCTTGTTGTTCCTTTTGGAGGGAATATTGAGATATTGGAACACAGGTGGCTACCATTGTTGTCTGCTACCCAGAATTTCTCCATCACACAGAATTCTAATAATATATAGATGTTATTTCTGGTGACTATGAGTATTTATTGATATAAATACAATTTAATATATTAATTTATGGCAAAAATTGATAGCATCCTAAGAAAGATGTTGAAATAATATAATTTTAACAGGTCTAAAGTAATCTTTCTTCTTTTTTTCTTGATACTGGGGATTGAATTCAGGGCACTTGACCACTGAACCACATCCCCAACCCTATTTTATATTTTATTTAGAGACAGCACCTCGCTTTTGCTGAGGCTGACTTTAAACTTGTGATCCTCCTGCCTCAGCCTCCCAAGCCACTGGGATTACAGGCGTGCGCCACCGTGCCCAGCTGTTGCTTCCTTTTATACTGCTTTCAACCTTAATGCTTTTCTTGGAAGAAAAAAAAACCCTCCTTTTCCCCCAACCACCACCATTAAATATGAACTACCAAAAATATGATATGCAAATTATTTTCATTATCCCAGAATAAACTAAAATCATGCAAATACCTAAGTCTGTGTTCTAACTTAATTAAATCATTTCAAGGTTAAACTGTAGTGTCCCTTGTCATTTTGAGAGCATTTGACCAAACTAGGAGACACAAATATCCAAGAGTGCATTTAAAGGTTTATCTATTTAGATCCCATTGTCTCACCCTCCATTGTCAAATTTTGGGAGACCTTACATGGTAGAGTTATGAAAAGAAAAACATTTTCCTTATAATATGTTTTAGGTGTGACTATTTTAAAACATTATGCTTTCAAAATGTTCACTCAGGGGGAGGGTGACAAGAATGGAGGAAGGATAGATAGCATAGAGGGAAGGGAGGGGTGGGGTCGGGGGTGGGAGGGGTAAGAATATTAACAGAATGTGTGACAGACATCATTGCCCTGTATACATGTATGAATGCACAGATGGTGTGATTCTACTTTGTGTACAACCAGAGAAACAATAGCTGTACTCCATTTGTGCTCAATGAATCAATAAGCAAATAAAAAAATGTTCACTCATAAAATTTTGAATTAAGGTGTAGTGACTGTATCAGTCAGGGTTCTCTAGAGGAACAGAGTCAATAGGATAGATAGATAGATGATAGATAGATAGATAGATAGATAGATAGATAGATAGATATAGGTATACATGGTTATACCAGGGGATTTAGGAGGTCAGCTTACATACTCAGAAGCTGGAGAGTCCACAATGACTGTCTGCACACAAGAGTCAGAGGAACCAGTAGCTGCTCTAAGAAGCTGGAGTATCAGAACAAGAAGGGCCAATGCTGTGCCACAGTCTAAGACTGAAGGCCTGGAAACTCTTTGGAGAATCATTGGTCAGAGGCCACATTGGACAAGTGAAGGAACTGGAGTTCAATATTGTCAAGTGATGGCATCAGCAATGGATGCCATCCTCCATGCCCTGTTCAAGAAGAATGGGGCCGGGGATAGCGCTCAGTTGGTAGAGTGCTTGCCTTGCAAGCATAAAGTCCTAGGTTCAATCCCCAGCACCGAAGGAAAAAAAAAAAAAAGAAGAAGAAGAAGAATGGCTGCTTCTTCCACCTTTTGTTCTATCTGGGTTCCCAGCCCATTGGACTATGCGACTCACATTCAGGTATGTCTTCCGTTTTCTGTTCCACATACCAATCATCTCTGGAAACACTCTCATTGACACACCCAGAAGACTCTTCATCCTAGGCAGCCCTTAATCCAATCAAGTTGACAATCCAAATTATCACGGTGACCATGTTCTCTCAAGTACCTTTTTCAGAAAGTATGACATTAGAGTCAACATAGGAGAAGGGTTAAGGAACAATTCTCAGAGGCTGAATGCCTGGATAAAAATCTAAGTTCTGCTGGGCATGGTGGCACATGCCTGTAATCCAAGTGACTTGGGAGGCTGAGTCAGGAGGATCGCAAGTTCAAAGCCAGCCTCAGCAACTTAGGAAGGCCCTAAGCAACTCAGTGAGACCCTGTCTCTAAATAAAATACAAAATAGGGCTGGGGATGTGGCTCAGTGGCCAAGTGTCCCTGAGTTCAATCCCTGGTTCAAAAAAAAAAATCTAAGTTCTGTCATTGTCTGGATATGTGACCAAGTTACTGAATGTCTCTGTCCTAGAAAATAGGGGTAATAACTACCTATCTGATAGGATAGCTATAAGTTAACACATGTGAAGTACAAAACAATGCATGACACATAGTAAGTAACTCATGTGTTTGCAAAATTTACTCTATAAATTAGTTTTAACAGTATCTTAAATAGCTACAGTAGTTACCTATTGTTGCATAATAAATTGCCATAATCTCACAGCCTAAAACAACACCCATTTATTATCTCATTGTTTCTGTAGGCCAGGAATCTGGGAACCATAGACTGGGTCCTATGCTTCAGTTTCTCATGAGGCTACAATCAAAGTGTTCTCTATTTCTGAAGGCTGACTGGGGAAAAGATTTGCTTCCCAGTTCATGTGGCTAGTGACAAGATTCAGTTCCTTGTGGCCTATGAAACCAAGGGAATCAGTTTCCTTCTGGTGATAAACTGGAGGCTTCTATAAAATTCCTTGCTACAAGGGCTTCCTCAATGTAGAAAGTTTCTTCATCAAAGCCAATAAACTAAAGAGAGTGCTCAAAAGACAGATATTGGCTAGGCATGGTGGCACACGCCTATAATCTCAGTGGCTCAGGAGGCTGAGGCAGGAGTGATAGCAAGTTCAAAGCCAGCCTCAGCAACTTAGATAGACCATAAGGAACTCAGTGAAACCCTGTCTCTAAATAAAATACAAAAAAGGGCTGGGGATGTGGTTCAGTGGTTGGGCACCCCTGGGTTCAATCCCTATTCCAAAAAAAAAAAAAAAAACAGATTACTATCTCTTGTAACCTGTTAGATAGCAGATAGACATGAGCAGTGGGAACTTGGAGTTTAAAGGGTTAATTATATAGACTGAGCCTGTGTATTAACTCAGTATGACTTTCTTTGAAGCAACTCACATAAAGCCATTCTGTCCCAGCTGTGGTTTAAAGCAATAACAGTATATTACAGCTCTTAACTAATAAGCTTGTTATTTTCAGGGTTGTTCTTCCTTCTTAGGGATGAGGAGTACAGGTCCCAAAACTCCTCCACTGATAAACACACACACACACACACACACACACAAGTTATCCTGATCCAGGCCAGACCCAAGTGAAAGAGGACCTTTGTGAATTTTACACAAACAAAAATGACCAATTGTTGCTTTTAGATAGAAACATGCACAGTATGAACTTAAAAATCTGATATATCCTACTGTCAATCAAGAGTTAAGAGGTAGTGCTTGTGTGAGATTCTCTAGAAACTGCCCTTCCTCTTCCAATAAAACTGAGCTCACAAAGAAGTGAGTCATTGCTCTTCCCTCCAAGAGGACCCACTCTCTCCCTTGAGGGTGCTTTACCCCTTTCTTCTTTCCCTTCTAATAAACTTTGCTATACTTTTACTAAGTCTCATGCCTTGCTTGAAATCCTCTCATTTAGAGAAACAAGAGCCAAGAATGCAATGCAATCTCCAGTAAGGTCTTTTCTCAGATATCAGTTTATCTGTATTATGGTAATCTAAACACAAAAGTGATATTTCATCCCTTATGCCATAACCTGTTAGTTAGAAGTGGATTAAACTAGTCCACTCTTCAAAGAGTGACTACTCATCACTGGAGTGATCACTGGAGGCCATCTTAAAGCCTTTTCACTACAATGTTTTCAAAAAGGAAATGCAATATAGCAGAGATGTTTAAAAACATTGATTTTGTAGTCGATGTACCCATGTTTAAGTGCTGAGCAAACCTGAGCAGGTAACTTAACACTTCTATTTCTTCATGTGAAAAATGAAGTAATAATGCTATTTGGAAGATATTTGGGGAAGGGTTAAATGAGTATGTATTTATCTTGCTTTGAAATTAGTGAGCACTTAATAAATCTTAATGTTACACTAAAACTAATGGAATCGTATTTAGTTTAACCCATACATTTCTGCCAAGTAGATAATCAGAAGGGTTTGAGAAAAATGAATACAAACAAAAAAAATCACAAAATTGTTACTTTCCCTTGTTAATTACAACCATTTGAAAAGCGCCACTTCTGTTAGATTCTTAGGTATGTTTTGGTGTTTTAAGATGTTTCTATGCTACGAACTAAATTAATAATGACATTATTAGAACTCAACTACATACACAAGCTATATTTCAACTCCAGTTCAGTCAGGATATCTACTGCATATGAATCAATTAAAACTTTTAAACTTATTAAGAATTTAAAAAATTAAAAGGCTTTTAATTGCAGAATTAATACAGTTTCTTAATTTAACTATGATTAAGATCCATCTGTGGGCCAGTCCCTTTGCTGAACACAGTTCCAGACCTAAAAGAGCTCACTGTATATGGAGAAACATGTAGACATAGGGTGATAGTAATAGAGTGTGACAATCACTGTAGCAGAAGTTGGCATGGATGCAACTTCTATGGGACACAAAGAAGGGGCGCATCCCAAATTGGGGGAGTAAGGAAAGGCTTTCCAGATCTAAGTCTTAAAGTTTGAGTAAGGAAGGATATTCCCAGCAGGAAATATAAGAGATGAAATAGAGTTCTTTTCTGCTTGAAGTTCAGTGAGAGAGAAATTGACAAAAAGCTAATTAAGACAATGTGTGCAGCTGAGCACAGTGGCCCACACCTGTAATCCCAGTTACTCAGGAGGCTGTGCAGGAGGACTTCAAGTTCAAGGCCAGCCCAAGCAACTTAGACCCTGTCTAAAAATTAAAAAATTTTTAAAAAGCCTGGGATGTGTATCAGTGATAAAGCACCTCTGGGTTCAATCCCTGGTTCCAAAAAAAGAGACTGTATGCAATCAAATGCTGCTGGGGCACAGGGCAGCACATTCTGACTGGGATGGAGGGTGATCAGGAAAGGGTTCACAGTAGAAGAGAGAGTGAGGCCAGACTTTAAGGATTGGAAATTATCTTGGTGTTTGGCCTTCAAGTTTCCTCATAGGTATACTTCTAGCATTAGGTGGTTTGTTTTTTTTTCAGAGTGGAATCATTTCCTTAGGCTTTTTTAAACTCCTCACAAATATGTTTTTTTTTTCATGGTATTGCGGATCAAATCTAGGATCTTGCACATGCCAAGCGAGAGCTCCACCACCAAGCTACAACCCCAGCTCTCAGACTAGGATCATTTTATTTTAACTAGTCACTCTTCTTTATCTGTGTGTGTGTAACTAAAGAAATACTTAACTATGATTTGGAAGTTTAGAACGGTCTTCTGGAATTATACCTTGTCTGTTTCCCAACTCAAGCCTTACCTTCTCTCTGCATATCCAGGGGTTGCCTGAATAATGGTAATATTTATATGAATAATGATAATAGCCTAAGATTTGTATGTTTTCCCATTTAGGGACCATATTTTATAGGTGTTCAATATGCAAATTACATTTCGAAATATAGAAAACTACAAAAAATGATTTTAAAATATATGATCGCATCACTCAGTTAACTGGATATTATTGTTTTGCCTTATTTTCGTCAATTTTCTCTTTCACTCTATAAGAAACAATGTATTAGGAACAAAGCAAGCTGGGTGTGGTGGCTCACACCTATAATCTCAGCTCTTTGGGAGGCTGAGGCAGGAGGATGGAAAGTTCAAATCTGGGTTCAGCAAGAAGGATGAGGAGGAAGAAGAAGAGAAGAAGAAAGAAATACACAAAACCCTCCACCCCATGATTCCTTCATCTGTTTTCTCTCCTCAGGTAACCTGTCCTGCAGTTATCATGCATCATTTTTTTCCACATATTTTTGTGTTTTTGTTGCATATGAATATAAACAATATATTAGGGTGTAGATCAGTAGTACAGTGCTTGCCTAGCATAAGGGAGACCCTAGGTTTGATCCCCAGAACCACAAAAAATGGGGGAAAAACCCCACAGTAAAATACTAGTTAACTGAATTTGGCAATGTAATATACCACATCAACGAAATAAAGAAAAAATACACATGATCATCCCAATTGATGCACAAAAGACATTTGACAAAGTTCATCACCCTTTCATGTTAAAAGCACTCAATAAACTAGGTATAGATTGTTGCAGAGAAATTGCAGCTCTTGTGAATCGCTGGTAGGATGCAAATTGGTGCAGCAACTCTGGAAAATGGTTTGAAAGTTCCTGAAAATATTAAACAAGGAGTTACCATATGAGATATAGTTACTCATAGGTATACATGAAAGAGAAATAAAAAATGTGTCTAGTGACTTGGGAGGCTGAGGCAGAACAATGGCAAGTTTGAGGCCAGTCTCAGCAACTTAGTGAGGCCCTAAGCAACTTAGTGAGACTCTGTCTCTAAATAAAAAATAAAAAGGGATGGAAATGTAGCTCAGTGGGAGAGCACCCCTGAGCTCAATCCCCAGTACCAAAATAAATAAATACGTTCACACAAAATATTTACACAAATATTCATAGTAGCATTATTCATAACAACTGGAAACAATAAATGTCCATCAATTGATAAATAGATAAATAAAATAGAGAATACCCATACAATAGAATATTATTCAGTTTTTAAAAGGAAGAGAAGTCTGACATATGGTGTTCATATGGATGAACTTGTAAACATTATTCTAAGGGAAAGAAGTCAGATATAACAGGCCACATACTATATGATTCCACTTGTATGAAATATTCAGGAAAACCAATAAAATCAGAAAGTGGGTTAATAGTTGCCATGGGCCGGGTGACAGGGAAGAGGAAATGACTGGCAGAGGCTACAGAGTTTTAGTATGGGGTAATAAAAGTTCTAATCTTGGAAGGAGGGAGGGAAGAAGAAAGAGAGGGAGAGCGAACTCAAGAGATCTGTGGAGGGTCCCCCTGAATACTGAGATGAGTACTAAGCAGGAAACTAGCTGAAGCAGAAGAAGAGCATCTGAAAGGGTCAGAAGAAGCAACCAAGCACTCACACAGGGCCAAGAGGAGAAACTGCTGCCACCAGTCAGGACAGAAAATCTCAAAATTCACAGGACGGCAGGTAGAATAGTAAGAAGGGCCTTGATTAATAGGGGAAAAAACTAAATGTTAGTTTGCTCCAGTCTAACTAACATAAAATCAAGACTAGATAGGATCATACTGTTTCTAAGTAATTTAACTGTATCCCAGAACAAAGTTCATTCCATAAATAATCTCCATATTTCATCTAAGGGGTTTTCTTCTATATATGGTGATCTTTGGAACTTTGCTCATATTAAAAAATGAAGCCCTAAAAAGTTGTTTGGAAGCTATGGTTGCATGGATAATTTTTTGATACCGGGGATTGAATTCAGGGATGCTCTACCACTGAGACACATCCCCAGCCCTTTTGATTTTTTATTTTGAGACAGGGTCTCACTGAGTTGCCCAGTCTGGCCTTGAACTTGCAATTCTTCTGCTTCAGCCTCCTGAGTCACTGGGATTACATATGTGCACCACCACACCTGGATACATGGATGATAATTGTTGATTTAGTAGGACCTTGCTTGGCTCTTACTTGGGTGACCTCTAACTTAAGTATCTTTAGGTCTTTTTTGAACTGTTCAATTCTGTAGAAGACAGCCATCTTGTGATACCAGAAAGTAAAGTGTCAGAGAATGATGGGATATATCAAAACAATCTGTGGGCTCCCAATGGTGAAATGAGAAATAATGCCAGGCATGGTGGCACATGCCTGTAATCCCAGTGGCTTGGAAGGCTGAGGCAGGAGGATTGCAAGTTTGAGACCAGCCTCAGCAATTTCTTGAGGCCCTAAGCAACTCAGTGAGACCCCATCTCTAAATACAATATAAAAAAGGGCTGGGGATTCTGGGTTCAATCCACAGTACCAAAAAAATAAAAAAGAAAGAAAGAAATGTGGAATCACATGTGCATCAAAATTAATAATGATAGTAATGCATTGTAGTGCATTAAATAAGCATGTATTAGTCTATACTGATATCAGTTTGTTAGTTATTAATAATTAACAATAAAATTATTAGTTAATAACTAATTGTTAATTAAAGTAATTAGGTTAATTATTAGAGTAGAGGAAAAGCTCTTCCTTAAAGTAGGATGCAAACTAATATACCTAAAAGGAATGATAGAGTTAAAAAATCATCAATGGATGGTAAAATTAGTGGGCGAAAGTTTGATTAGGGAAACGATAATTTTACAATATCAAAGCACAAATTACTAATTTATTACAAAGGGAAAAGATTAGCTGTATTGTGGAGGAAGTTGGTGGTTACTACATAAACCAAGTGATCAAAGCTAACATGAACAAACAGAGTATTGAGACAAACAGACATCGTGGGCCTCCTGATATGAAAAACCAAGGACACAACATGGCTTTTGCTATTGTCATTCTTTTAACTATTTGGAAACAGCAGAATACAAATTTAGGGACAATGCACAAAATGACTGGCCTATATTCTTCAAATATTCTAAGGTCCAAAAAGACAGAAGAACTGTTCCAGATTGAAGATTACAGAAACGTGACAACTAAATGTAATAAAGGATCCTAGATTGAAAGCAGGACCCAGGAACACTAAAGAACACTATTGGTACTATTGTTAAATTTTGAGTATGAATTGTAGTTTAGATAATAGCATTATTTCAATGTTAGGTTTACTGATATTGATAACTATACTGTGGTTATATATAGAATGTCTTTGTTCTGAGGAAACACAACCTGAATTATTTAGGGATAAATGGGCATGGTGTCTACAAGTTACTTTCAAATAGTGCATGGGAGAGAGAATGATAAAGCAACTGTTCCTCTCAGACAACATACTACAAGGAATGTCATTGACCAAGCAATAATCTTGGTCAATCAATTTGCATATAAGGAGAGCTGGTCTGAGGTAAAATATATACAGATTACTGGGCAGTGGTCAATGGCTAGCCATCTGGCAAGGGCCTGGAAGGGAAAGGACTAGAAGATCAGAGACAAGTAGTTCTATCCAGAGACATGGGAATGTGTACAGATAGGCACCATAGAAGTGGTACTAATCAACCAAGTAAACAAAATAATTTTGCCAGTCAACATTAGACAGCTGTTGCTACCACTCCAGAATTTTTAATAGGCACGTAAATTGAATGGTCATGGTGGCAAAGACAAATTACATATGGGACCAGCAGCAGATATTCCTACTTACATAGTCCAATCTAGTATTAATGACTCTCTGGACCTGACTTGTTAGCAACAGAGACCCAAACTGAGCCCCCAGCATGGCAGTATATCTGGAAAAGACCTATTGGCTACTTGGTGGCACAGTGACTATATTAGGTCCTCCTATCCTGGAAGGGCCTACAGTTCATCCTCAGGGAAAAGTTATTTATGCAGATGTGAATTTGCCTTTCCTACATGTAGAGCCTCAGCCAGCACCACTATCTGTCAGCTCATGGAATTCCTGATCCATAGGCCTGGTATCTGGAAAGGAACCATGGACCCCACTTCAGAATGAGAGGGCCCAGTGTAGCCATCTTGCCACCAAGTGGCCAGTAGGTCTTTTCAAGGAAGAGTACTGTCCTGGAAGCACAGTTTTGATCTCTGTTGTTGATTCTGATGCTGAAATAGATAAGCAGAGTTCAAACATGTCTCCAGTACTCAACACAAAAAAGCACATTTTGTAATTTTCTTCGCTCAAATTTTAGACTTTGGATTCAGAGTACCAACTTTAATGTCACTATCCTCAGATAACACTTTCTTCACATCAGCACAGGGTTTAAAGCCCGTGCTCTCTTTCATACCAATGACAAAGAGGGCAGTTTTTCCATGGAATTCATCCAGACATGTGCCCAGTCCCATGTTTCTCTTGTGACCTCTCTGGGCAAATACCTTGCTGATGTTTACACACTGGCTCCCTGTTTCCTCTTTGCTGCTCTGTTTCTTCAGTGTTAGTAACATTTTCAAAGGGTACAGGGAATAAATGGAAGGCCCTCTCAATTCTCTCATCCCTCTGTGGTTTTTGCCTGTTGTTGGAGCTACTGTGGGATGGCTAGTATGGCCATAAGGCAGATAGAGTTTATTTTCCTACTCTAAATCAAATAGAAAAAATTCTGGCAGAAATAGTCTTTAAACTTCAATGGACCTTGTAAAATCTTAAATAGTTTGAGCTTGAATGGAGTAATCATTAAACACATGTTGACAGAAAGAAGTCAAAGGACTGAGGGCTGAAAAAGGAACCTGGAGACAATCTTGTCCACCCTCTTCATTTGCTCATAGAAGTCAAGGCACAGAGTGGGCCCTCAAACATGGTGACAAGACCTGGGATTAAAATGTAGGTGTCCTAATTTCTCAAACTAGTACTCATTCAACTGTATCATAATGTTTCCCTGCTGATAACTTTTAAAATTGCAATTTGCTAAAACAATGTTGTATTCTGTGAATCAAAGTAAGATGTAAGTGCATACTTAAAAACATAGCTACTGACAAAAAGAAATGTTAGAACAGCATTACAGAAAGTGTGCAAAGCAGAGGGGAAACAAAGTGTAATGTCACTTTCCTAATGTAGACTCTCGGTAGTGGTTTGACAGTGGCATGATTTCAACTCCTCACGGGCACAATCACTATTCTTATATGCTCTCCTTTTCTTAAAATGGTGCATTCCACCTATCTTCATCTCATGCCTGCACTCTCACACATTTTGAACAACTCTATGTTGTAACTTGCCACGCCCACCACTATTCCCCTCAGTGCTTGACACAATTCCACTGGGAATAATGAAGATTCTTGCACGGTCTAATCTTCTGGGAAATGTGGACGTGGCATGCTCCTTCTTGTTTTGTTATTTCTTATTGTTATTGGTAAAGATTCCAGTAGATAATCAGACATTAAGTGATTTGGAGCATAAAAATAACACTGCTCAAGCCTTAATTGATTTCATATTAATATTACCTTAAGCAAACAGAAAAAAATGTTGTGGGTCAGATCAACAAGAGTTATTGTCCACTGCTCTCAGTTAGCTTAACGCAGCCAGACTGCCTGGCTGCTTTAACCCAAACCAGGATGTACCCCCCTCTTAGTGAAACTGTTTTTCAAAGTTCAGGGACCACAGTGGATTGCATATAAGATTGATGGGAAGCTATATCTTGGGTGTCATTTAACTATTAACAAAAGGAAGTTCCACTTTATATGATATAGACAGGTCAAAAGGTTTTTATGCTGCATATCAGCCTCTCAGAGATGTCTAAAGTACAGCTGTTATCCTTGACATAACTTTAAACGATGCCATGTCAAAACCTATATAGTTTATGAGGATGGCCTCGACGTTTATCATTCCTAGTAAGATGAAAACCAGAACCAGTTAATGGTTTAGTGATGTTTTGTTTAGAAAAGTAGGAGAACTTGATTTGTTTTGATTATACTTATGTCCATCACATTTCCTTAGAGCTTTACCACCTCCCTATCTATGTAACCTCAAAAGAATGTATTCAAGCTGAATGTATAGATATATACAGATCGTGTGTGAAACAGTAGCTAGAGGGGACTTAGAATTTAGCCATGGAGCAGTAAAGTTACAACTAAGCCTCAGATCTTTGAGTCTATGTCGCTTTATTCTCGTTGCCGACGCCTTCCCCACACAAAGTTGTGCCACAACCCCTGCTAAGGTTGGACCTTGGCAGTCACTCATTATGTTCTTAGTGGGTCATTTAAAATCCATGTCCTCACATTGCAAGAAAAAAAACATTTAAGGCTGGGTGAAGACTGATAAAAAAGGAAAACACTGTTAAAATGGACCACAGGTCAAATCCTAACCATTTAGGTGGTGATATTGGTCTACTTTCTCCCTATTGTAGCAGAGGCTATATCATTGCTCTAATGTTAACCCCCCACCCATATTGGGCCTTGAGTCCAGGGGCACTCTACCACTGAACCACACCACCAAGTACTTTTTATTTTATTTGAAAACAGGGCCTTGCTAAGTTGCCAAGGCTGGCCTCAAACTTTTGATCCTCCTGCCTCAGCCTCCTCAGTCATTGGGATTACAGGTGTGTAGCACCACTTATGGCTAAGGATAAATTTTGTTGTGTTGTTTCAGGGATTCAATAGGGCAATTACAGACTTTTGAGATCTATGTGGTTGAGATAGGAATGGAATTGTTTTCTTTCACTGAAATGCATTCCACTTTGACATATAAAGATAGTTATCACTTCAAGCAAACAAATCAAAAATTAAATTTGCACAACAGTACATTTGAGCAACTTGAGTTGCAAAGCACAAGAGTTTTTTAAGTTTATGAGAAATGCATGTGAAGCATACCTCTATTAAGAAAAAAATAACTTATTTTAGACATGAGTTGCATTTAGAAGGAAATGAACTTTAAACAAAAGCCTCTGCACCTTTGTCTTCACGGAGCTGGGAAGGACCTAGAGAGACTACCAGGTCAAGCCACCTGCCCTTCATAGCAATTGCTCCTCTCCTACTCCCCTCACCCTAGCTCCTAGAACTAATCCCTACTAAGACAGTTGTTTAGTTGTATGACCCCAGTCTATAATGAAAGAATTTCACACACTTGACATGTGATTGGAAAGACCTTTTTGGACAAGAAAGCCTGCCAGGTACCCCTTAAACCTCACCATCCTGATCCTTCCCACTTTTTTGTCTTTATACATTCATTTCTGAGCCTAATCTTCAACTTTTGCTAAACATGGTCAGAATTTGGAAAGGTGTTTGAGATGTTTGCCATAATTTATAAGCTATCTGAAATTGTTTACAATTCACTAAACTATTTCAAAATAGCTCTTTCAGTATGGCTTGTGTAAAGCTTCAAGGTTATCTGAAATTGCATTAGACCATGCTTAGGAAACCAGGCAACCAGCAATCAGCTTGAAGTTTTCTTGTTGCTCAACAATCGGCTTTGGTTTTGTTTATTGATTTGCATGTAGGGTAAATGGCCTTTGTTGAACATTAAATTAAAAACATGTTATGAAGCAATTAGGCTGATTTCACTCACTAGCACTATGTCTGGCCTGCCAATCCAATTTTCTAATAACAACAAAAACATGGGACATATAAAACTCTAATCAAGTTCTCAAAAGTTGTTTATTGGATGAATGGACAATATCATGATTTAACTAAAAAATGAATTAACCAAGTTCCCTCTGTCCCTATATTCTAGCTGATTTCTCTTAAGCATGCTTAGCAGGAAAAGATGATGTTTTAAGGAAAAAGATGTTTGATCAAAGCCTGAAGTTAACAGACCTCCATGATGGGCAGAAGACAACAAAGATCTCTGGCTATACAACAGAAGTCTGAAGGTTTAGCCCTGGTTCTGCCCTATCTCCTTCAAATCATTTCCAATCTCTGGGTCTCAGCTTTTAGTTTCAAATCCCTTTCAACTTCAAAAGTGTATATGCTGGCCAGGTGTGGTGGTACATGACTGCAATCCCAACAACTGGGGAGGCTGAGGCAGAAGGATTGCAAATTTGAGGCTAGTCTTAGCAACTTAGTGAGACCCTGTCTCAAAATAAAAAATAAAAAGGGCTGGGGATGTAATTGAGTGACAGAGTGCCCCTGGGTTCAATCCCTAGTACATAGATACATAGATACATAGATGGATAGAGAATGTGTTACCTGATGTTGAAGAGGAAGTTATTCTTGGTTGAGCATGGGGGCACACACCTGTAACCCCAGTGACTCAGGAGGCTGAGGCAGGAGGAACACAAGTTCAAAGCCAGGCTCAGTAACAGCGAGGCACTAAGCAACTCAGTGAGACCCTGTCTCTAAATAAAATACAAAATAGGGCTGGGGATGTGGCTCATTGGTGCAGTGCCCCTGAGTTCAATTCCAAGTACCAAAAAAGGGGAGAAAGTTATTTTTAAAATGTCAATCTTCTAAAATATCCCTTGTATTTAAAATTATATATAAATGAATTTTAAGCCAGGATATATACATGCATCCTAAATATTAATCTGACCCAATGTAGATGGTGTGTTTCTGAATATTTTTTTATTTTTTTGCATTTCATACTTTTAAAATAGTGGCACCAATTCTTTTTTTAAATTTTTTTTTTAAATTTTGAGACAGGGTCTCACTATGTTGCTTAGGGCCTTGTAAGTTACTGAGGTTGGCCTCAAACTTGCACTCCTCCTACCCTTGCTTCCTGAGTCCCTGGGATTATAGGCATGTGCCACTATACCCAGCACTAATTCTTTATTTTGAAAAACACAGTTTTAAAACTTTCAACTTAATCTTAAAAAAATCAGCAACTTGGCATTTCCTTAGGGTGTAGCCTTAAGTTTTTTTTCTCATGAAAGTTTAACAGACTTTATCTTGATAATCCCAGAGCAACACTGTGAGGTGGTGGATGGTGTCTGTTTGATATATATGAGCATTTTCAGCTGGGGCTATGCAAAGAAATTAAGCCTTGATGTTCTAAGGCATCCACCCTATGTAATTAATTAACTTCTTTCCTATGCATCTAGAGTAGTCCTAATCATTGCTCCTTGGAGAAATTCAAGGAACTGAGTAAATAGTCACTCAGTTTTCTGTGTTCAACAGTTCAACAGATCCATTCCAGTTGCAAAAGACTACACAGCAGGCAAACAAACTCACTGACTTGATCATTTGATTAGAAAGCTCTTAAATTTCACTTTGAGGCAAAGGTTAATAAAATGTTTTGAATGAATTTTAATTCCTGCTCTAGGTTCCAGAAATGTACACAGAATGTTTTAAAGAATACTTTTACCTGGGTTCTAGGAATTGAAATTTCCAGTTATTTAAATAGGAAATCTTTTTATCAGCACAATACATTGATAGTGATTATTAGCTCTTAAGGTTCAAGGCACCAGTAAGTATTCTTTAGTGAGCAGGAAAACTTTTAAAATAGAAAGATAAGATTGAACAACTTCAGAGATCCAGTTGAAAGTGGTTTACCAAGCAGGGTGAGGTAACACATACCCATAATCCCAGTGGCTCAGGAGCCTGAGGCAGGAGGATTGAAAGTTCAAGGCCAGCCTCCCTCAGCAACTTAGTGAGGCTCTAGGCAACTTAGCAAGACCCTGACTCAAAATAAAACATAAAAAAGGGTTGGGAATGTGACTCAGCACCTTGGGTTCAATCCCCAGTACCAAAAAAAAAAAAAAATTACAATGAAAAACAAATGAATAAATGGGCCAAGGAAATGAACACTTTACAGAAGAAGATCCATAAGCAATCAACAGATTTTTGAAAAAATGTTCAACATCTCTAGTTATAAGAGAAATGCAAATCAAAACCACCTTAAGATTTCATCTTACCCCAATTTGAATGTATTTTATTAAGAATACAGGCAACAACAGGTGTTGGCGAGGATGTGGGGAAAAGGGTACTCTCATACATTGCTGGTGGGAGTGCAAGTTGGTGCAGCCACTCTGGAAAGCAGTGTGGAGATTCCTTAGAAAACTTGGAATGGATCCACCATTTGACCCAGCTATCCCACTCCTTGGCCTGAGCCCAAAGGACTTAAAATCAGATTACTACAGTGATGCAGCCACATCAATGTTCATAGCTTCTCAATTCACAATAGCTAGATTGTGGAACCAACCTAGATGCCCTTCAATAGATGAATGGATAAAGAAACTGTGGTATATATACACAATGGAATATTACTCAGCCATAAAGAAGAATAAAATTATGGCATTTGCAGGTAAATGGATGGAACTATGGAATATCATGCTATGTGAAATAAGCTAAGCCCAAAAACCCAAAGGCCAAATGTTTTCTCTAATAAGTGGATGCTGATCCATAGTTGGGGGTGAGTAGGTAAGAATGAAGGAACTTTAGATTATGCAGAGGGGAAAGAGGGGAGCAGTGGGGCAGTGGGTATGGGAAAGACGGTAGAATGAGAGAGACATTATTACCTTATATATCTGTATGAAAAAAAATTAAAAAGAAAATATATATATATACAATGGAGTTTCATTCAGCCATAAAAAAATTAAATCTACCATTTTCAGGAAAATGGATGGAATTAGAGTGAAATAAGCCAAACTCAGAAGAGCAAGGATCATATGTTTTCTCTCACATGTGGAAGTTAGAGAGGAAAAAGGAAAAGAAAGGTGGCAGGGAAGGGATCTCCTGAAAATCAAAAGGAGATCAGTAGAGGAAAAGGATCAGGGGCTGGGAGTCACGGAGGGAGGGGGAAGTACTGGGGAGTGATATGGACCAAATTATATTGCTATACTGTGTGCATTTATGCATATGTAATAATAAATACCATCATAATGTACAACTAAAATGCACCAAAAAATTGGAAAGGCCAAAAAATTTAATATGAATGAAATCATACAGGATATGAACTTTCAGTATTTTCTTTTTCACAATTCACTGTAAATACATCTATAATGTTTGCAATGTTAATTTATTCCTTTTCACTGTTCATGTGTATTCCATAACATAAATGTACAATAATACCTTTAATCATTCACCCAGTGAAAGACTTTTGGCTAGTTTCTCAATTGGGACCATTACGAATAAAAATTCTATAAATATTTTAAAAAGTACACTGAGATTTCATCTCACATCAGTCAGCAGGGCAGCCATAAAGAATACAAATAATAATAAATTCTGGAGAGGATGTGGAGAAAAAGGAACACTTTTACACTGTTGGTGGGATTGTAAATTAGTACCACCACTATACAAATCAGCATGGAGCGTCTCAAAAATCTAAAACTAGCCGGGCACACTGTAATCCCAGTGACTGAGGAGGCTGAGGCAGGAGGATCACAAGTTCAGAGCCAGCCTCAGCAATTTAGCAAAGCCCTAAGCAACTCAGTGAGATCCTGTCTCTAAAATAAAAATACAAAATAGGGCTGGGGATGTGGCTCAGTGGTTGAGTGCCCCTGGGTTCAATTCCTGGCACCATAAAAAAAGAAAGAAATAAAAAAAAACCCAAAACTGAACTATAATGCACCAATAAAACATGTGGAAAGAAAAAAAAGAAACTGCTGCTTAGACACTTGAAGTAACTTGTTGAAGCTTTCATAATCAATAATTGGTGGAACGCTGGAAATCTATGTCCTTCTAAGCTGTCAAGTTTATGAACATAGATTTGTTTATAAATTTTCCTTGTTATCCTTTTAATATCTGTAGATATTATAGCAACATGATATTTCCCATTCCTATTATTGATCATTTGTGTATTCTTTTTCCCTCATAAGTCTAGCTACAGATTTATCAATTTCATTGATCTTTCAAAAAACAGCATTTTATTTCATTCACTCTTCCTGCTATTTTGGTTATTATTGCAGTCTCCCATTTCATTTATGTCTGCTCTGATCTTTATTATTTCCTTCACTCTACATGTTGAGTTTTATTTGCTCCCCCTTTTTTTTTTCTAGTTTCTTATGGTAGATGTCGAGTCGTTGACTAGAAACATTTTGCCCTTTTTATTTCACTTCTAGGGATTGCACCCAGGGCCTCAAGCTTGCTTGGGAAGTACTCTCCCACTGAGCCACATCCCCAGCCCAACCTTTGCCTTTCTAACAGATATTTAGTGCTATAAATTTTCCCCAAGCACAATTCCAGTAGCATCCTAAAAATTCTGATATGTTGTGCTTTTCATTTTTATTTATTTCACATAATTTCCAATTTCTCTTTTAATACCTTTTTTGACCCAGGGGTTATTTTAGACATTTCTTCTTTCCAAATAAGTGGGGAATTTTCATGAGAACATTTGCTATTGATTTCTAATTGAATTCCATTTTTGTCAGAGAGCATGTTGCATATGGTCTGAATCCTTTTAAATTTGTTACAACAGTTTTGACACAATGTATGAACTATGTAGGAAAATGTTCCATGTACAAGTGAAAATAATGTGTAGTCTACTGTTGTTGGGTAATCTTCTATAAATGCCAATTAGGTCAAGTTGGTTGAGTGGTCAACTGTCCTTTACCCTTTCCCGTTTTCTACCTGCCAACTCTAGCAATATCTGATTGCTAGAGAAGTATTCAGATATTGTCTAGCAAAATCTGATAGAGAAGTACTGAAATATCTGACAATTGTTATTTCTCTTTGACATCCCTTCAGTTTTGCCTCATACATTTTGGATCTCTGTTCTTAGGTGCATGGAAAACTTAGAATTGTTATTTCCAATGAATTAATGAACCCTTTTATCATTATAAAACAACTTCTTTTATCTGTGGCTGAATTTTTGCTTTGAAATGTACATTGATATTAATATCAATTAATATAACTCCAGCTTTCATTGGACTGGTGTAATCACAGTACAGTCATGCATCACTGAATGACAGGGATATATTGAGAAGTGTGCTGTTAGGCTATTTCATCACTGCACAAGCATCATAGAGCAGACTTAAACAACTACAACACTCAGGCCACTAAATGATATAATCTTATAGGACTAACATTTTATCTGCAATTCATTGTTGACCAAAATATCATTATACAACTCATGACTGTTTATCTTTTTCTACCCTTTTACCTTTTTCTGTCTTAAAGAGGTATAATTGATAAATAAAAATTGTATATGCCTAAAGGGTACAATGTGATGTTTTATAATATTGTATATATTGTGAAATAATTACTACAATCAAGCTAATTAACATATCATCACCTCATACCTCACATAGTTACTTTAGCTAGTTTTGAGTACTCTGTAAAATACATTATTATTAACTAAAATAACCATGCTTTACATAGGTCTCCAGAACTTATTTATCTCACAATTGCAAACTTGTCCATTTTTTAAATTTTTATTTTTATTTTATTTTATTTATTTTTGGTACTGGGCTGAACACAGGGGCACTTTACCACTGAGCTGTCTCCCTTGTCCTTTTTATTTTTTATTTCAAGACATGATCTTGCTAAGTTGCTGAGTCTGACCTCAAACATGCAATTCTCCTGCCTCATCTCCCCACTCACTGGGATTACAGGTATGCACCACTGCAACTGGCTTTGTTCAATCGCCTTTGAGTACATCATTACCCAAAATGGGAAAAATCCACTTAATATTCTCCCCTCATTGTTAAAGAGCTTCCTGCATTTTAATAGTATTAAATAGTATTATTTATTAAATAGTATTAAATAGTATTCCTGTATTAATAGTCTTCAAGCTCCTAGTCAAGTTGTGTTGCTTTTATTTTCATCTTCATGCCCAATCCACTACCCTCTCTCTCTATTTTCCATATTGAGCCCAGAACCAGTGTGGTGCTAGGTGGTAAATCAGGCTCAGTCTAAGAACTTGAAGTCCTGACTTATATCTCAGCTTTGTCTCTTTTTACCTGTATGACCTTGAGTGAGTTATTTAGGATTTCTGAAATTCTGTTTCCTCATCTGTAAAGTTCCAGTAATAATTATCCTTCATTTTCAGGAGTACAGCCCAGACTAAAACTGATCATAAGGATGAAAGGGCTTTCTGAACTATAGAGCATGATGTAAGAGTAAGACAGTACTCTAAGGTCTTGGTGACAATACCTGGGCCATAATGCTCTTACTTTGTTTGTACTCTTTTGGGGGTTTTTTGGGGTTTTTTTGGGGGGGGGGTTGGGTTTTTTGGTACTGGGGATTGAACCCGGGGCACTCCACCACTGAGCCACATCCCCAGCCCTATTTTGTATTTTATTTCAAGACAGGGTCTCACTGAGTTGCTTAGGGCCTTGTTGCTGAGGCTGGCTTTGAACTCTTGATCCTCCTGCCTCAGCCTCCCAAGTGCTGCGATTACAGGCGGGCGCCACTGCGCCTGGCTGTTTGTACTCTTTGACCAACTTTTATTCATCTTTTTATTTTTGACCTATGTGTGTCTTTACATTTAAAATGAGTTTCTTCTCTAAGACCAATCAGGCAAGAGAAAGAAGTTACAGGGATACGAATAGGAAACCAAGTCAAACTATTTGCTGATGACATGATCTTATGTTTAGAAGACCCACAAAAACTCCACCAGAAGACTTCTAGAGGTGATAAACAATTTTAGCAAAGTACTAAGATACAAGATCAACATACATGAATCACTTTACTCCAATAATGAATCTTCTATAAAAGAATTTATGAAAACTATCCCATTCACAATTACCTCAATAAAATAAAATAAAATACGGAGGAATAAATTTAACAAGGACCTAGGAATAAATCTAACCAAGAAGGTGAAAGACCTATACAATGAAAACTATAGAATACTGAAAGAAAGAAATTGAAGAAGACCTCAGAAGGCAGAAAGACCTCTCATGTTCTTGGATAGGCAGAATTAATATTGTCAAAATGGTCATACTATAAAAAATTCTATGTATATTCAATGCAAATCCCATCAAAACACTAATGACATTTTTCAAAGAACTAGAAAAAGAAGCCCTTAAATTCATTTTGAAGAATAAAAGACCCAGAGTCAAAACAATGCTGAGCAAGAAGAGCAATGCTGGAAGCATAACAATACCTGACTTCAAATTATACTACAGAGCTATAGTACATATAGCAATTGGCACCAAAACAGATATGCAGACCAATGGAGTAGAATAGAAGACACATAGACAAGCCCACATGCATGCAGCCATCTGATTATTGACAAAGGTGCCAAAAACATACACTGGAGGAAAAACAGCCTTTATAACAAATGGTGCTGAGAAAACTGTACATCCATACATAGAAGAATTAAACTGAATCCCCATCTCTCACTCTGCACAGAAGTCAAATCAAAATATGTCAAGGACGTAGGAATTAGACTACAAACAGTGCAACTACTAGACAAAAACATAGGCTCGCTACTCCAACATATTGGCACAAGCATCAACTTACCTAATGAGATTCTTAAAGTGCAAGAAATAAAACCTAAAATCAGTAAGTGGGATGTCATCAAATTAAAAAGCTTCTGCACAGCAAAGGAAACAAGAGCATGAAGAGAGATCTTATAGACTGGAAAAGATCTTTGCTACCTGCTCCTCAGATAAAGGTATTAATATCCAGAATATAAAAAAAAAAAACTAGAAAAAACTCAAAACAAATATCCCAACTAATAAGTGGGCAAAAGAACTAAACAGACACTTCTCAAAAAAAGAAATATCAATGACCAATAAATATCTGAAAAAATGTTCAACGTCTCTAACAATCAGAGAAATGCAAATCAAAACCACACCGACATTTTATTCCCCTCCAGTCAGAATGGGAATTATCGAAACTACAAAGAATAATAAATGTTGGCAAGATGTGAGGGGAAAGGTATACTTTGTATATTCTTGGTGGGACTACAAATTAGTGCGACCACTCTGGAAAGCAGTATGCTTCCTAAAAAATGTAGGAATGAACCTACTATATGACCCAGCTATTCCACTCCTTAGTATATACCCAAGGCACCTAAATAAACAAACTAGGGGTGCAGTGTTGCACACCTATAATCTCAGTAACTTGGGAGACTGAGGCAGGAGGATTGCAAGTTCAAGGACAGCCTCAGCAACTTCGTGAGCCCCTAAGCAATTTAGAGAAATCCTGTCTCAAAATTTAAAAAAAGGGCTGAGGATGTGACTCAGTGGTAAAGCGCCCCTTGGTTTCAATCCCCAGAACCAAAACCAAAATACAAAATAAATAAATGAATAAATAAACAAACAAACAAAATAAAATAAGCATACAATAGGGATACAGCCATGTCAATGTTTATAGCAGTGCAATTCACAATAGCCAAGCTATGGAAACAACATAAGTGACTCTCAACAAATGAATGAATGAAGAAAATACAGTATATATGCACAGTGGAGTATTATTCAGCCATGAAGAAGAAAGAAATTATGGTATTTGCCAAGAAATGGATGGTACTGGACACCATCATGTTAAGTGAAATAAGCCAGACCCAGAAAGTCCTAGGTCAAATGTTTTATCTGATATATGGAAGTTAGACCAAAATGGGGGAGGGGAGTACAAAGGGAATGATTCCATGAAAATAGAAGAGAGGTCAGTGGAGTAGAGGAAGGGGATTGAAGGAGAGTGAGGAGGAATGGGAAAAGAGAAGAATGGTGGAATGAATCTGACCAAATTTTCCTATGTACATATATGAAAATATAGTGAATCTTTATATATATCCACAAGGCACTAATTTTAAGAATACATAAATAAATAGAAGAAGATCAGTAGAGTAGAAGAAAGAGAACAGGGAGAAGGAAAAGGGAGGGAAGGGAGAAGTACTAGGGGCTGAATTAGAGCAAATTCTATCCCATGCTTGTACAATTATGTCAAAATGAACCTAATATTATGCATGACTAAAATGAACTGATTTTTTTTTTTTTGGAACCAGGGATTGAACTCAGGGACACTCGGCCACTGAGCCACATCCCCAGCCCTTTTCTGTATTTTATTTAGAGACAGGGTCTCACTGAGTTGCTAAGGGCCTCGCTAAGTTGCTGAGGCTGGCTCTGAACTCACGATCCTCCTGACTCAGCCTCCCAAGTCACTTGGATTACAGGCGTGTACCACCACGCCCGGCTAAATGAACTGATTTTTAAAAACAAGATTTCTTGTAGGCAGAATGTAGCTGAGTCTTAACTTTTTAATCCAGTATGTCAATCTCTACCTTTAATTGAAATATTTAAACCATACATATTGAGTGTGATTACTGATATAATAAGGTTTAATTGTATCATCTCATTAGTTTTCCCCATTTGTTCTCTTTCACACTTTCCATCTTTTTTCTGCCTTAATTTGGATTATTGATTTATTATGCCATTTTATCTCCTCTGTTAACTTATTAGCTATATCTCTGTTTTGTGTAGCAATTTGTTGAAAGTTTATTGGCCACATCTTCATCTTATTGTTACATCTTCATCTCCAATTGTTAGTGTGCCATTTCACATACAGGGTAAGACCCACAGGAGTAAACCCTCATTTCTCCCTTCCTGTCGTTGGTTCTCTTGTTGCCATATATCATACTTTTCCATGTATTAGAAACCCCACGGGAGGTCTGCCTGTCTTTGCCTGGGTTTGCCATTCGTGCACAGTGGTTTGGAAAATCTCTGGGCAGTAAGCTGAGACACTGCAGTATTCACCTTGTTTATTTTCCATCTTCCAGAATCACTGCCCTTTATTTCCTAATGTCTTGCATCTTGAAACTGTTTAAAATATTTCATCTGGGTTTTTTTCCGTTGCTTCATGTGAGAGAATAAGTGCAGCCCATATTGTTCCATCTTATTTGGAAGCTGAACTCCAGAGGAGGTTATGTTTTGTTTTGTTTTGTTTTGTTTTGTTTTGTTTTGTTTTGTACTGGGGATTGAACCCAGGGCCTCATGTATGCCAAGCACATACTCTAGCACCGAGCCATATCCCTGACCCTAGAAGATGTTTTTTGAGTCCAGTTGGGGATCCTGCTTTGTCTCAGAGCAAGGTTGCAAATCAGGGAGTTTCTTGAGGGGTGACAAATATCTAAAAAATACTGTCTTAGCTAATGATAGACGAGTGAGCCCAGGTTGTATGAAATAACTTCAGGACAATGGCTTGGAGCTAAACATGAATAAGGTCCCCAAATGACATACAGTGTCTGAGGGAAACTGGCAAAGATAAAGGTCAAGGATCAAGGGAGAAGAATAGGTGGATGACAGGAACCCAAGTAAGTGGTGACTCCTCAGACCACTGGGTGGTGGTTAATAGCATTTTTGCAGATACAAACTGGGATGCTGAGAAAGGGTAGGTTAACTAATGTGGAGTCTTCAGGAAGCTAGTATGGCTGATTACTGATTATATGATGGAAAAAAAGCATATTTATGCCTGTAGCTTTAAAGTTTTGAAGATGTTTATGATCATTTTATCCCTATAACAAGCCTGGAAAGAGACAAATACCATTTCCCCAATTTGAGGCATTAATAGTTTAAAGTCTCAAAAAAAATGACTGGGCATGGTGGCACATGCCTATAATCCCAGTGACTACGGAGCCTGAGGCAGGAATATCACAAATCTGAGGCAAATTTGAGGCCTGCCTTGGCAACTTAATGAGATCCTGTCTTAAAGTCAAAATTAAAGTACTGGGAGTGTGGATCAATGGTACAAGGCATTGAGTTCAATTCCTAGTTTTAAAAAAACGCTTTAATGACTTACCAAGTTAACAAATAAAAGAGCCAGGATTTGATCTGAGGGTCATTTGACTACAAAGTCAAGGCCTTAATGACCATCTGTGGCACTGCCAAAGGGAAGGCAGATTGAGGTGGACCTTTATAACTGTGGGATCTTGACTGGGTACAGGGCAGCTTGAGATCACTTCATACATAGAAGTTGATGAACAATGAAAGCCGGAGATCAAAAGAGGTGTTTGTTTGCCCATGTACAAAACAAACATCACCCAAAACTTGATGGCTTAAAGCAGCAACTGTTGTATTGATCTCACATTGGTTCCTGTGTGAACTTGGCTGAGCTGGGCAGTTCCTGAGGTGGTCACAGTTAGATACCAAGAAAGCACTGAGCTGGAGTCAACTGGAGGTTTGCTTGAGATTCTGGGAAGGTTAGGCCTTTCTCCTCCTTGTAGCTTAAGACCTTTCTACTGCAGGTGGTCTTTCCAGCCACCAACTTCTTACATGGTGGCTAAGAGCTCCCCAAAGTGGACACTTCCTTCCAGCTTTCACTAACAGTTTCTTCAAGATCATTTCAGCTTTTGACTGCTGCCACATATTTTAGATGTTGGTAATGTCAGCAATCCCTTTCACATACCAATTTCTATTTTGGTTATCTATTATTGCATTTCAAAATCATCCTAAACCCACCTTCTATTATGTATTATGGTTCTATAGGTCTACAGAGCTCAACTGCAATGTTCTACTGTTTTCACATGGGGGCTCTTGTGCAATTGCAGTCACATGACAACTAGTACTGGAGTCATCTGGAAATTTGACTGGGACACTGGGACACCTGATCTGCTCTGTCTAGCCACATGGTCTCAGGCCTCTCCTCTCCATGTGACCTTTGCATGTGGATTCTGCAGAAGGGCACCTAGGGTTTCCTATTGGCTCAGGGTTCCCAAAAGTGAATACAGTCATCCCTCAGTATCTGTGGAGGATTGATTCTAGGCCCTCCCACTAACACCAAAATTCTCATCTGTTCAAGTCCCCTATACAAAATGGTGCAGTGTTTGCATAACTATAGTTTAAGTCATCCCTAGATTAATTAAAATGCATAATACAATGCAAATGCTATGCACTTGCATCATTTAGGGAATAATGACCCAGAAAAAAAAATCTGTTTATATTCAACAAAGATGCAATTTTTCCCCCAATATTTTTGTTCTGTAGTTGGTTGAATCTGTGGATACCAAACCTAAGAATATGGAGGGCTGATGGCATTTGGAGAGACAAATCAGAAACTGCCAGTTCTCTTAAGACTAGATTCAGAACTGACACAGCATCCCTGTGACAGTATTCTTTTGGTCAGCACTAGTCACAGGCCAGCCTATATTCAATATGGGCAGGAATTACAGAAGAATACAAGTAACAGTAGCTCATTGGGGGCTATCATCAGATTCTATCTACAATAGAGGGTGAAAGGCGAAGTTCACTTATTGTATGACTATTAAAATTCTTATTTGGGGTTTGTTTTTTTTTCTTTAGTTGTTGATGGACCTTTAATTTATTTACTTATATGTGGTGCTGAGGATCAAATTCAGTGCCTCACACATGCTAGGCAAGTGCTCTGCCACTGAGCCACAACCCCAGCCCTGGGTTTTGTTTTTAATGTGCATATGTTGTAATCCAATGAGCAAATCTGACTTAGAACATCAGACCCGACCAGCAGTTAAATCTCTGAAAGAACAAAGATCATCATGATTCACAGCTGCTAAGTTCACAGTGTCTCTCCCTGTTCTAGGTCAAAGAAATTGAAGCCAATTTTTAGTTCTAAAATAAATTCCTGAAAATTCATTCTCATATATCTTTCAGAAGCCTATGAAAGAGCTCCATGCATTTCAAAAAGCAATTTTAAAGTTGTTTGATGATCAAAGAGGAATTGACAGTGAACCGGTGATGGAATGGCCAGAAAGATATTTTGAAATAACCTCTGGAAGTTCATCCAAATGCAGAAGCTAGTTGATAAAAGATAAAAAGCACAAGACCCAGCTTGAATCAGCTTGGTTAAAACTAAAATACAATTGCATCATATCATTTGGTGCAGTCATTGAGGACTGAGGAGGAAAGGTCAGGACTGGCAGGTGAGGTCTGGCAGATGACTCAGGTCAAGTGAGGCAATGTGTGAGGTATGGAGGTCAACTACCTGAGGCAGGGGCGAGCTCATTATGCTCCCTCTGTGCTGGCTGTGCTTCTGTTCCATGTGTGCACTAACCTTTGACCTGGCATACAACCCTTTACGTAGTGATTCTCCCATCTGTACTTTTCTCCTTTTGCCTCATCAAGAGATGTAACTTAATGTCACGAACCTTGAAGACATACAAATTTTGATAAACTCCTAGAAATCCTAGATAATGGCATTATCATTGTAAATTCACTAGTTTGGTCAAAATATAAAGTCTGGCAACTTGTAATGACCACAAGGTGTGGACTAATAGAAACTCTCTTACACTCTGGTGGGAATATAAACTGATACAGCTTCTCTGGGGAGATTGTCCTATAAAAGTTGAACATTTGTATTCCCTGTAATGCAGCCATTCTCTTCAAGGTGTGTTCCTTAGAGAAACTCTTATACACATGCAATGTGTACACAGGTACACAGACATTTTAGCAGCACCATCTCTGACACGGGAAGCTGGAAACAAGCTAAGCATACACCAATAGGAGAATGGGGGATTATAAACTGGCACATTCATGTAATCAAATCCTATCAGTGAAAAAAGAATTTCAGGTACATATGCCAATGCAGATAAATCTCACAGGAGATTTTAACTGAATAAAGCAAGTTACAGAAGAAATAGAAAATGATCTTACCAGCCAGGCACAGTGGTGCAAACCTGTAATCCCAGCAACTCAGGAGGGTGAGGCAGGAGGATTGCAAATTCAAGGTCAGCCTCAGCAATTTAGCAAGACCCTCAGCAACTTAGTGAGATCCTGTCCCAAATAAAAAATAAAAAGAACTGCGAATGTAGCTCAGTGGTAAAAAGTCTCTGGGTTAAGTCCTTGATCTAAAAAAAATGTTTTTCTTTTTGTGGTTCTAGAGATTAAATTCAGGGCCTCACACATGTTAAGCAAGTACTCTCTATCACTGAGCTACATTCCCAGCCTTCTATTCTTACATCTTTCAGAATCAAGCAAAACTATGTTTCTGAGATAAAACATTAATGAAAATCAAGGGAATGAAAAATAAGTCAGGCTCAGTGTGGTGGTGCATACCTGTAACCCCAGAAGCTTGGGAGGCTGAGGCAGGAGGATCACAAGTTCAAAGCCAGCCTCAGCAAAAGTGATGTGTTAAGCAACTCAGTGAGACCCTGTCTCTAAATAAAATACAAAATAGGCCTGGGAACGTGGCTCAGTGGTTGAGTGCCCCTGAGTTCAATCCCTAGTACAAAAAAAAATGGTAAGGAGGGTGACTATCTCAGGGAGAAAGGCAGAGCTATAGAGTCAGGAGCACACAGGGAAAATCAGTGGCTTGGTGGTATTGTTAGTTGGAGGGTTCACTAGTATTCATTTTATTATTTAGCTTCATAAATTATATATACACTATACAACAGTTAGCTTCCTTTGCATGTAATTTCCTCATGAAACTTTTTATTTTATATTTTCAGTTTATATTCCCAGTTTATTTTTGGAAACTCCTGGCTCTGCCACTTACTAGCTATGGAAACCTGGGCATGCTCTTTAGCCATTCCAAGCCTCAGTAGGCTCGTCTGTAAAATGAAGATTATAAGGCAGATGTGAGAATTTCATGCCTAGCACCCAGAAGTGCTAATAAGTGCTAGCTCCTCTGAGGGCATGGCATTTGAATTAGCAAACCCTCTAGACTAAACTCATTGTAAAAGTTTAGTAGAAGCAATGTGTCATTCTCGATTTGGGACTCAGGTTTTGCTCCTGTGTCCTTCTCACTTCTCTACCTTTGCAAGGAAAAATATCTGATCAATTCTTAGGGCCCCTTCAAATGTAACTTTGGGTCATTGTCGCCTTGGTGTTTGTGTTCTTTGCCCACAGGATGGCATGAAAGGCAAACAATTGTGAAATGGATAATGGAATGTCAAGAGTTCCTTTTGAGGATGGTCAAGACCAGAAAGCAACCTATTAAAAATTCTATTAATGTCTATTACTGAATAAATTGAGACTGGACAGACAGTTCAAATCAAACTTCCTTCTCACCAGTTAACATGACAGCTACCAGAGCACATTAATAGATATCATAGCAAAACATAATTTCTAGTACTACAGATACTTCCTACAGTTTCCCATAGACTGCTCACTGAGGTCTTATGCATACATGTATATGTGTTTGTGAACACACTGAGGGCACACTTGTTACACATATTGTGAGCATGTGCAAGTAAGAACACACATGCCTTTGCACCAGCAGCAAAGAATTGGTGTGCCCCCAGCCATACCTCTTTAGAAGAGGGATGGAAAATTGTCAATTGCCTTCTCGCCAGCAATGTCCAAGTTTGCAAAAAAGAGGTACACTGGTAATGGCTGGTAGGAGACTTTTGAAATTCCAGTAAACCTTGATCTCAGCCTCAATCTACCTCAGCAACATGCCCTGTGCTACAGAAGTGTGGCACCAATTTGCAAGTCAAGATTGCAAAGGACACAAACTCAATTTTAACCAGAGAAACAAAAGAAGGAATATATCAATACATATCATGAAACAGCCCCAAAGACAGGGATTGCATATGGCCCTAGGAACAATAGAATTTGTGGTTCTCAGAAAATAATAATAATTCTCCTCCTCCTCCTCCCTCTCCTCCCCTTCTCCCCCCCCCTTCCTCCCCCTTCTCCTCCTCCTCTTCCTTCTTCTTTCTCCTTTGGTACTGAGGATTAAAACTAGGGGCACTTTACCACTGACCTACATCCTCATTCCTTTTTATTTTTTCTTTTGAGACATGGTATCGCTAAGTTATTTAGAGCCTTGCTAAATTGCTGAGGCTGCCCTTGAACCTCCTGTCTCAGCCTCCCAAGCTTCTGGGATTACAGCCATATGCCACTATGCCTGACTCCATCTTTCATCTTTATGTTTTTATTTATGCCATTTTTTCTTCTTCCCTTAGCTTGCTCCTGTTGATATGGGCCACACCACAGGGAACTTTGGATTCACATCCTTCCTAAGTTTAACATCACTGGTGGTAAGGGCACTTCTTAGCCCACGCAGTTGAAAATCTTGGGGGAAGGCCTCCAATTGGCCTGTCCTACTTCACATGCCCAAGTATTGACCAATCACTATGGCCAGGGATGGGAAACTATTACTGTCCTAGTCTAAGCCACATGCCCACACAGGAGGAAGGGATGCTAGCTCTTTTCAGGACTATTTTGTTCTTTATTCTACTTTCTTTCTCTATGAATCTAATCACTCTATTTACCCAATATAAGTGGAATAATATATCTTTATTTTTTAGCATGTCTTCGAGGTTCATTAATAATGTAGCATGCATGGAATTCCATTTATTTTTAAGGCTGAATAATGTTCCATTGGAGGTACATACTTTTTTTTTTTTAACCCAATGTCCATTGATGGACATTTGGGGTTTCCCACCTTCTGGCTATTTGAATAGTGTTGCTAGGAACATCAGAGTACAAATAGTTTTGTAGTTTTTTTAAAAAATCCTGAAAAATAATGCTGACAGAATATCCCATTTGTGTGTAATATAAACTTGTGTTCATCCTGTATGTTATATGTAAGTGTAGTAGAAAGATGAGAAATGTACATCAAACTTTTGAGTCATTATCTCCAGAATAAGAATACAGTGTGATAGGAAAGGAAAGGAGTCCATAACTTCTTATTCTGTATGTGTTATATTTTTTGTATTTTTCATAATGAGAATAGATTAATATATTTTTGTGCAATTTTAAAAAATGCAATTAAAAATAAAGATGAAGATTTCACATATCTTGGCAGACTGTGGGTAAGAAATATTTTAAGCAATTTTCAAGAGGTCAGAAGAACTCAAGAGATAGAGGAATCTGAACTACCACTGTGTGATTTAAAATTTTTATAAGGTGCATATATTATTTTTTAATTAAAAATACCTACTGGGAAAAGAAAAACTCTAAGGCTCCAGATGGAATTGCACTGTTGATTAAACACCAGAAGAGGGCAGTAGAGAGTCACCACGCGGCAAAGCCAGAAAGGTGATTCCTCTCACCAGAAAGAAGGCAAGGGTTCAAATTCACTGTGTCCTCCATCTGGGAGGAACTTGCGTACTATTGGTTCCTAGGCAACAATAAAAACAATAACAACAAATCTAAAACAAGAAATGGGGTTTTAAAACACATCTAATATGCACAATTTCAGTTAGAATTTTAACCCAGAATTTCCAGGAGAAATGAATGATTTCTAATGTGAAGTTATGTGAATTTGCAAATAAAATTATATAAATCTATAAAAAAAAGTAAATGGTTTCCGTATCCACTGTGAAGATGAAATTAATGTCAAATTAATATGGAAACTATTTCCGAAATATTGGCTTTAAGATATTTGTCTCATCTATCTACCACTAGGGGAAAAAAAAAACTGATTTTAAAAAGAATTGACAGATACATTCTTTCACTTTAAAGGTGCTGCTCAAATTTAAAAAGTCACTTATTCAAAAAGCAAAATAACATTTTCTGATCTTTATACAGTTAAAAGGTATTTGAGGAACAGGATTATTTAGAGCTTCAGGGTAAAAGTGGATTGTATTTTTCAATGAATATTTAATTTTGTTCTATTCCAATGGCCACAGATGCATAATTTCAAAGACTGCAACCCCTATAGAACATGTTCTTTCATCTCTTCTATTCATTTTAGGGATGAAGAAATAGATTTAAAGAAAGGCTGCTTTCATAACCTGGTCCCTGCTTACCCACTCTGGCCTCATTTCCAGTTACCCACCCCCACCCTTACCACTGGACACTCTTCATCTTAGCCATATGGAAATGAAGTCCCCTCAACCATGCTTTGCACATATTGATTTCTCTGTCTACAATCCAATGCCCTTTCCCTACTTTTTAGATTCAAGGAAGTCCTATTCATACTAAAAAACAAATAATAACCCCCACCTCAGCTCAAGGGTCATCCCTCCAGGAGCTGCCATTCCAAATAGATGCTCTCATGGCCTGGTACTGTACCCTGTGACATCCCTGACTGTAAGATAGTACATATGCACAGTGCCTAGTGATTGGTTAGGTACATATCTCTCTCCCTGCATTAGATTTCAAAGTCCTTGAAGTTAAGTGCTATGTCTATTTGAATGTTCACCTCCTAGCACAAAACCTGCATCACAATGAACACTCAATGCTTTCTGTGGAATGAATGAATAAGCCTTACTACCTTCTTTACCTCACACCACATAACCTACTTATCATTAAATTCTGTGCATTTGACTTTCAAAATATTTCTCAAAGTGGGGTTGGGGATGTGGTTCAGTGGCAGAGCACTTTCCAGGCATGTATGAGGTCCTGGGTTCCCTCCCCAGTACCACTAGAAAAAAGTCAAAGTAGTTCATTTTTCTCCCTCTGCACCACTACCACCTTGCTTCAAGCCATCATCTTTTCTCACTTGGACCTCTGTAATAGCCTCCTAATTGTCTTGCTACTTTCATTCACTTCACCATGCCTCTCTAATCTATTCCTGATATCATGGCTAGAGTGGGTTTTCTCAGATACCCATCATATCATGTCACTACCTAGCTAAATACTCTTCAGTAATTTCCCTTTATTCTTAAAGTCCAACATTGTAAACTTGACCTATAAGGGCCCAAATTCTCTAGTCTCAACTTCCTTCCTTTCTTTTGGTTTCTCAAACTTGCCACACTTTTCCACCACAATGCCTTTGCATATGCAGCTCCTTTACTTAAAATATTCTTCTCTTTCCTTTTCTCTTGTTCATCCTTCAGAATTCAGGCACAGTAATGGTTCCTTAGCAAAGCTTACCCTGACCCTCTTGATGAAATCAAACTGGTTACTCTCAGCTCTCAAGGCACCTTTAACATGCTTGTTTTTCTTTAATGTCTTTCCCTCCTATCACTGAAGCCTCAATGGATCAGAGGAAGCTCTCATAAAATATTTCTGAAAGGTATAGGTAATTCAGGTTGATACAACACAAAAGTAAAAGAGCCAGTCCATTTGGGGGGATTCAATGTGCTTTCCCTATCACCACATACCTGTCTCCAGGAAATGTCTTACATTAGGCTGCCCTTGTTCATATGTGATTCCAAAACAAGGGTAGCAAGAGATAGGCTAAACAAAAGGAGACTGAAGCATGTGCTAATCAAAGGGTTTCATGAATGCTCTGCTTTTGGGGCCTAGGCTTCAGAGCTCTGAGCTGAGTCAACTCCTTGAACAGTAGGTACTGGTCCATTAGTCAAACACTGACAATATCATTCTCAGGAAAACCTCTTCAGCAAGTCAAATGCCCTGTTATGTAGCAGCCCTGATTAACATCTACTTCCCAAGTGTATTCATTAGAATGATTAATTTTTTACCTTAATGAACACATCAACTATCACAGAAATAGCTTTATCATTAAAGGGAACATTTTTCTCATTAGCCAGAGAAAGGCAAAATTCCCAACCACATCACATCTGATTGTTTTTTTAGTCTTTCCATTCTCCAAGGCATCTGTTTCAAACCTTCCCCATTGTCCTCAAAACTCTGCCCTGCCTCATTTTAAAAAATGATTTCTACCCTTAATTCGTTAGGAAAATAGCAGCCATCAGACAGAAATTCTTCAAATGCCTCCCCACAATCCCCTCATGTCCACCCTAGCCCCATGTTACTGGATCTATACCAGACTTCTATCTATTGCTCTATGTTTCCATACACCTTGAAGAGTGATGTTCTGCCTATGGTCCTCTTTTCTAACCCCTGTAGAGCTGGCACCATCACTTATCTCCACTCTTTCCTGTGGTTTCAACATCTAATATCTTCCCCCATACTCTTTCCCATCGTTTTGTTGTTGTTATTGTTTTGGTTTTGTTACTGGGGATTGAACCCAAGAGTGCTTAACCACTGAGCTACATTCTCAGCTTTTTTTATTTAAAAAAATTTTTAGACAGGTTCTCACTAAGTTGTTGAGGGTCTTGCTAAGTTGCTGTGGCTGGCCTCAAATTTGTGACCCTCCTGCTCCAGCCTCTCAAATTTGTGGGGTTACTGGAGTGAGCCCACTGTGCTCAGCTCCTAACTGAGTTGGTCTTTTCCATCTTACAAAATGTCTTCTCTGGGCTCCTGTTGTGGACTGAATGAATGTTCATGTTTCTCCAAAATTCACATGTTGAAATCCTAGTACCCAAAGTGATGAAATCAGGAGGCAGGCTTTGGGGAGGTGATTAGGTCAGGAGGGAACTCTCATGACTGCAATTAGGTGTAGATGACTTCTTGTAAGAGCTCTAAACCTTTGTCTTTCATAATAAAAATACTATCTAGAAACTAAAAGATCAAGAAATAGGGCTGGGAGCTGGGCATGGTGGCACATCCAGGGACTCAAGAGACTAAGACAGGAGGACTGCAAGTTTGAGGCCAGCCTCAGCAACTTAGTCTTAAAATAAAAATGAAAAAGGGCTGGGGATGTAGCTCAGTGGTAGAGCACCCCTGGGTTCAGTCCCTAGTGTTGGCATCAGGCCATTTTGCTGCCACCAGTATTCTGTCCCTCCCCCCACACACCACTTTACAACCCAGATCTTGAGCCCACACACTTCCTAGCCAGTCATTGGTCCCCTCGAGACTGCAAATATCCTAGCCAGCCGTTGGTCCACTAGTCAGCCTGCAAACATTCTCAGCAGCCATTGGTCTGATCGTCGTTAAATTCCACTACTTAAGAATAGCTCTCCAGCTGGGCGCGGTGGCACATGCCTGTAATTCAAGGAACTCCGGAGGCTGAGTCAGGAGGATCGCGAGTTCAAAGCCAGCCTCAGCAACTTAGCAAGGCCCTAAGCAACTCAGTGAGACCCTGTCTCTAAATAAAATACAAAATAGGGCTGGGGATGTGGCTCAGTGGCCGAGTGTCCCTGAGTTCAATCCCTGGTTCCAAGAAAAAAAAAAAAAAAA
>JAJEJO010000941.1:19966-63903 GCA_020662805.1 Glaucomys volans | reverse complement strand
AGGAGGAGGAGGAGGAAGAGGAGGAGGGGGAACAAGGAGAAGGAAAAGAGGAAGAGGAGGAGGAGGAAGAAGAAGAAAAATAAATTTTGGAGTGTAACGATGTAACACAAAATCTCTATTACTATCAGTAGAAAGCTCAACTTTGACTTTTGGTCTTGTTTTGCTCTAGTAGGAAAACTGAACAAAATGAGAATTGGAATGTGGTAAAAGCTATAACACAGGTTTACAGATAGGACTTCATGTTGAATGCTTTTCCTTAAGAGTATTTTATTGTTTCAGTCACATTACATAACTTTATAGTCTACATATGGAATGACACAAAGTTGTTTCAAATCTGTTAAGAGAAAGAGAAACAGACCTTAGTCCATTCATGACAGTCTCAGCTTCTTTGAAACTCTTCCAGCCTCCACCCACTACCAGTTCTAAAGTTGCTTCCACCTTTTTATGTGTTTGTTACAGTAATACCTCACTTCTTTTTTTAATTTTTTTAGTCGTTGATGGGCCTTTGTGGAATTTGTTTATTTATACATGGTGCTGAGAATCAAACCCAGTGCCTCACACATGCTAGGCAAGCACTCTACCACTGAGCCACAACCCCAGTCCCCTCACTTCTTTTCAGTAATTTTTTAGCTTTCAATGGACCTTTATTTTTACTTATTTTTTTACATGTGGTGCTGAGAATTGAACTCAGTGCCTCACACATGCTAGGCAAGCGCTCTACCACTGAACTACAACCCCAGCCCAGTATCTCACTTCTTGGTTTCAATTTCTGTCTTAATTCAGGCTTCTATAACAAATTATCAGAGACTGGGTGACTTATAAACAGAAATCTATCTCTCACGGTTTTGGAAGCTGAAAGTTCAAGATCAGGGTGCCAGTATGGTTGGGTTCTGATAAAAGTTCTCTTCTGCTGGCTAATCCTTATATCCTCATGCTGTGAAAAGGAGGAGCTAGTTTTCTGGCCTGTTTTTATAAGGGCACTAATCTCATTCATGAGGGCTCCACTCTCATGACACAATTGTCTCTTAAAGATTCCACCTCCTGATACCATCGCATTGGGATTAGATTTCAACATGAATTTTTAGGAGACAGAAACATTCAGTCCATAGCAGGCTATAAAGTGCTTCCTGAAATAGTTCTTCGATATCTAGAACTAGCCTATTTCCCCCTACCTTTTCTAAATATTCCCTCTGTGATCAATAATGCTTTCATTTTCTTGTTATGAATTTGATAGAGTATTTGACATGAAGGCAAATAAGTGATTAAAAGTCATTTGATAAAATTTGTATACAGAAACTGATGTTTCCCCATGGTGAGATGATGTTGTCAGATGATGATGCAAAATGATAGTGATGTCATAAACCCCTAGAACAGGCTGAACCACATAAAACACAGGAGTAACCTTGGCAGAGGAAACATTTGAGCAGAGCCCTGGACATGAATGTTTTAATTTATGTCCTATCTTTGTCCATTTGGACAATTAATTGTTTAAATACAAGCCAAAGTGATGGATCTTCTACCACAGGTATGTGCCTAACCTTAAAATTCATAAATTATGATCTATTATATTATTCATTTAAGCTCTTAATTAGAAAAGCTAGCCATATTTAGGAAATCTGCTGTTACTTTGGCATTACTATGTGTAGGTCTTCAAGAATTTCTAGCACAACAATTGATGTTTTTATTTCTGTATGTAAAATCTAAGCAAACTATAAGCATGAAGAGTACAGATTTGTGGTCCCTCTTCACTTCCATTTGTCATTCAATGCCCTAACCACACTAGATAACACTATGTGGATGACTCTAGCATAAGACTTAAAAAAACAGAAGGATTGTTTTTGAGATAGGTCTCACTATATTGCCCAGACTAGTGTCAAGTTCCTGGACTCAAGTGATCCTTGTGTCCCATCACCTTTCCCAGCACATTCATTTATATACATTAACACTCAAAGGCACGCACACCCTAAACAACCTAATTACTATGGTGAGCAAGTGATGATACAGGGGTCGCCCTGGTGATTGTATGGATTAGCTAGACATGCCTCTCAGATTTGACTTCTGAACTGTGGCTGAGGCAGCCAAGCATGGTAATGCCCACCTGTAATCCCAGCAGCTCAGGAGGCTGAGGCAGGAGGATAGCAAGTTCACAGTCAGACTAAGCAATTTAGTGAGGCTCTAAGAAACTTAGTGAGACTCTGTCTCTAAATGAAAAAATAAAAAAGGCTAGGGATATGGTTCAGTGATTAAGTGCCTCTGGGTTCAATTCCTGGTGTGTGTGTGTGTGTGTGTATATATATATATACATATATATATGTATATATGTAAAATAGCTGGAGATGTTCTCCAGCAAACAAAGTTACAGTGGAAACTTCATTTGTTTTTAAAATATCATTGATGAAGAGATTTGATTTTGACCTATAATACCAAGCCATTGTCAAAGTGGAAGGAAACTTGGTTACCTAACACATTCTCTGATGATACGATGTCTTTGCAGGAGCTAAGCCGCTTGAATCAATGGAAACGAAAATGGACAATTTTAAGAGACATCTACTTATTATCATAATTGGTGTTATGATCGTAGCCTTTGTCTTTTCCTGTTTTTGTTTTCTCCATTACAACTGCATGAATGAAGACGCCCACAAAGCTGGAATGTAAGTTTGACATTTATTTATTTATTTATTTAGCAGCACCTGGGATGGAACCCAGGGCCTTGCATATGCTAGACAAGTGCTCTACCACTGAGCTACACCCTAGTTTAGTTTTATATCTTTAAATTAAGAATGCAGGGGCTGGGGCTGGGGCTGGGGCTGGGGCTGGGGCTCAGTGGTGGAGTGCTTGCCTAGCATGTGTGAGGCACTGGGTTCAATCCTCAGCACCACATGTAAACAAATAAAGGTCCATTGACAACTAAAAGAATATTTAAAAAAGAAGAAAAAGGGGTGGGGGGGCTAGGGCTGGGGCTTGGTGGTAGAGCGTTTGCCTAGCATGTGTGAGGCCCTGGGTTCAATTCTCAGCACCACATATAAATAAATGAGTAAAATAAAGGTCTATCAATATTTAAAAAGAATGCAAAGTATGTGTATATACATATAACAGAGATTTCATTGTTGTCCAGGTTACTTAATATCACCTTTAGCCCTCTAAAGAACTACCAACTTCTTGTTGGTGAATACTTTCACTTAAATTATATCGGCTCTTAAATATTCTCAAATACATTATCAATGTTGTCAAAGCTGTTTCCCATTAAGGGTTCAACTGAACCCCAGGCTATTACTTTCATTATAAATTAAGAATAGGAAAAGAGAACATGAGAATCTGAATAAAATTCAGAGAGGGAGAATCAAAAGGGAGTTGAATCTCTGTTTTCCAAAGGCAATTAAACATTTGGGTGCTCTATCATTTTAGAAGCATGAAAAATTACTCAAAATTGTTACTGTCATGACCTCAGTCCCTGCCTTTCATATAGGAGGATTAGGCTGGCCATGATATACTAGTTCCCTAAAAATTTCCCAGTCTGAGGACTGGTGACTAAAATGTGGTCCTTGTACTCTAGTTCTTTAATTTTAGAGGATATTATGAATATAAACATGCACAGATAACTGGATATTGTGAATATGATAGGAAAAAATGACTTTGGTCTAAGGAACTTTTTTTCTTAGGTTATCAGTTTGTGACTTTTTTCTTCTGGCAGGGGGGAGTGTTGAGGATTGAACTTGTGTCTTGTGTCTACTAGGCAAGTGCTATGCCACTGAGCCTCATCCACAGCCTGACTTTCTTTTTTCTTTTTCTTTTTTTTGGTACTAGGGATTGATTCCAGGGATGCTCTGCCACTGAGTTACCTCCCCAGCCCTTTTCATTTTTCATTTTGAGACAGGGTCTAAGTTGCTGAGACTGGCCTCAAACTTGCAATCCTGTCTCAGCCTCCCAAGTTGCTGGGATCACAGGTGTTCACCACCATGCTTGGCTAGTTTGTGACGTTTTAAATAAAACATTTAATTTCTGGAATAAGGAAGTTTCTATCTCTCTGCCTGTCTCTTTTCCTCTTAACAGTAGATTTTCGGCAACTTTGTGTCATTCCACATTTAAACTATAACGTTATCTAATGTGGTTGAAACAGTAAAATAAATAAAATTTATTTATTTCATGGTACCGGAGACTGAACTCAGGGCCTTGTACATGTAAACAGTAAATGTTCTTAAGGAAAAGCATTCAACATGAATTCCTATCTCTAACCTGAGTTATAGTTTTTACCACACCCTAAATTTTATTTTTTTCAGTTTTTCTACAAGAGAAAAAAAAAAGTCTAAGTTGACATAGTACTCTGTTTTCTGATAATAGCAATAGGATTTTTTGTTTGTTTGAAATTGTTATACTACAAAATTTCTAATTTCAGGATCAAGAAAGAAAGTATTGGAGACAAGTCGACCTGGCCATCCAAAACATTACTCCGTGAATCCAAGATAGAAAATCTGTGCAGTCGAGAAAAACAATCCATGCTATCCAGTATAGAAAAGTTATCTGGACCCTCAAGTCCAGGAAAGTCATCCATACCATCCAGTGCAGAAAAGTTAATCAGGCCTTTGAGTGCAAAAAAGTGCAGACCAAACCGTAAGGAAAAGTTAATCAGGTCATCAACTCAAGAAAAGTCATTCTTTCCATTCTGCATAGGAAAGTTGTTCAGACAATCAAGTAAAAAAAAGTCAAAGTCACGGAAGCCATCAAGGCCCCCAAAATTTCTCAGGTCATCTCACTTGGAGAAGTCACGTAAGACATATAGCCTAGAAAAGTCATATAAGGTAGCCCATGCCCGTAAGATAGTCAGTCAAGTCAGTGCATCCTATCCAGATAAGCCAGTCAGGGTACCTTGGCCAGCTCGTCTACAGTCTTCAGCCAGACCAGCCAAGTCACGCTTTCTGCGTCATCCCCAAAACAAAATCTTGTTATCCAAACCATCGAGTCTAAGAAAATTGGTCAAGTCACCCAGACATCGTCATCTTAAAAGGTCAATAAGTATAGGAAAGGCAGTCTTGCTAACTAAGCCTGTGTTAGCCAAGACTTGTCAATATTACAAGGAAAAATGCCTTGTTTGCAAAACTACTTCTGAGACTTTGGTCCACATTTCTGAGGCTAAGAAGGAAAATTCTGGAAAACTTTTCAGTTCAAGTAATATAAAGTCTTTTCCCAAGTCCTTTCAGAAGGTAGATTCCAGGGACGATGCATACTATGATAATGTGAGTGACAGTGATGTGATGACTTATGACAGTGATGACAGTGAGAGGGAGATAATTATTATTTGCAACATAAGGGGCAATATCATCCCTTATGGCACTTCAAAAAAATAAGGGCTGTATAAAAATAAAATCCAACCATGAAGGAGCAAACATACCAACCATTTTACGCTCACCATCACTTATGCCACTAACAGAAAATCCACTTGTGATCACTATTAAGATCATACCTTATCCATCCTGGAGACAATTTATTTGAAAAACAGCAATTAAATTCATGACATACATACAATTATTACTGTGTTTATCATTGTGTTTTTGAGGCATGAGGCACTTTAGATGTGGTCAGTTGAATGGAAACCATAAACACATGTGCACTCTCAAACCTAGAAAGGAATTGAAAGATGGGTACCCTGGACTCTCCTTCTCTTGGATTAGCTCTCAGTTGATGTTCCAATTCAATGATGTTCATTTATTTGTCTATTCTTGTGGTGCTGGGGATCAAACCCAGGACCTTACACATACTAGGGAAGTGCTCTACTACTGAGCTACATCCTAAACCCCTGAAGTTTATTTTTTAACCTTTTTGTGGTGCTGGGTATTGAACCCAGGGCTTTTCACATGTTAGGCAAGTATTTTACCACTGAGCTACAATCCCAGTTCTATTTTTGAAATACTTATGTACAATCCTCATAGTTTAATATCTCTTTTCTATAGTGCTCACTGTTTGTTGGAAATAGCTCTGTGCTATGGACCAAATGTTTGTGTTCCCCCAAATTCACGTGGTTGAAATATAATCCCATATCTGACGGTATTAGAGGGGGGCCTTGGGAGGTAATGAGGGTAGGAACCCTCTTGAATAGGATTAGTGCTGAATAATTCACCATTTCTACCATGTGGGATACAGCAAAAAGATTCCATCCATGAACCATACAGCCAGCCCTCACCAGACCCTTAATCTATTAGAGCCTTAATCTTGGACTTCCCAGACTCCACGACTGTGAGAAATAGAGCTTTGTTGTTCATGAGCCATTCCACTGGTATTTGTTATGCAGCCTGAGTGGACTAAGACACTCTGCATACTTGGTTCTGGCTATGTTGGGGAAATTCCTGATAATTATTTCTAACACCACTGCCTCCATAGACTGCCCCCTAAAGTGATGGTGCCTGTAGCACCCATACCTGGAGCTCCATATTAGTCTAAATATTTTAATCTTAGATACTCTCAACAAGGCTGCTCATTCTTTTGGTTACCCTTCAAAATGGTAAAAGTTTGCCCTTGTGTGTGTACATTCTCAAAAGGTAACAGTTGGGGCTGGGGTTGAGGCTCAATGGTGAAGCATTTGCCTAGCATGTACGAGGCACTAGGTTCAATTCTTAACACCACATAGAAATAAAGTAAAGGTTCATCAATAACTAAAAAGGTAACAGTTGGTGGTCCACTCATTTACCCATTTTTCCTATGTGGTACCTCCCCACTCTAAATCAGCAGGGATGAGAGACAAGTGGAGAATCTTGGAGTCATATAGTTTAACTTTCCCATTGATGAAACATTGTACTCACTTCTTCGAAGGGCGGAGATGAGAAAAGCAGGCAAAGCAATGTATTCCCAAGTCTATATTCTAGCTGAGTGTACTTTGTTCCATATAACATTTAACAAGTGTATGTTAAATGCCAGTAGCTAGCATGTACTGAATGTATCAGACATTAAACTACTCTCAGATGTCCTGAGGTTACCCTGAACTCTGCAGATTCACTAAAAGGACTCATAAGACTCAATTTCAGTCTATATTTATGGATAAGTTTTATTAGAACAGAAGTATATAAACCAAGAGCATCAGGAAAATGATATGTATCAGGAGGAATCCAGAGAAGTTGGGCACAGGCTTTTCACCATTTCTCTATCTGGGGTCATACAGGACATGATTTATCTTTAGCAGTAAACTATGTGGACATGTGCAGAATGTCTCTACCCAGAGAAAACGGTTCAAGTTTTGGGGTCTGAGGCTTTTATTGAGAGTTAGTCACAGAAAGACATCATGCTACGTGACAGTTATAACAACTGAAAATTAGGATCCCAATGATGAAAACAGACACACATCAAGTATGCTGATGTATGTGCAAAACAACCCTGACAGGCTGAAATGACATGGTCCATTGCTCCAGGTGTACAAGACATAATCATCAACCATTAACATAAGAACATTCTGAGGACCACATTCCCAGGAGTTGACCAAGATCAGTCATGGTTCTAGATTTCCTTGAAGACATGTAAGGACTGAACAGCAAGACCAACTCAGCAAACACTTTTTTACCCTCCACATATGCCATTTAAAACTTAACAGTGGCCGGGTGTGGTGGCGCACGCCTGTAATCCAAGCGACTTGGGAGGCTGAGTCAGGAGGATCGCGAGTTTAAAGCCAGCCTCAGCAACTTAGGGAGGCCCTAAGCAACTCAGTGAGACCCTGTCTCTAAATAAAATACAAAATAGGGCTGGGGATGTGGCTCAGTGGCCGAGTGTCCCTAAGTTCAATCCCTGGTTCCAAAAAAAAAAACAAAAAATAAAAAAACAAACAAACAAAAAACTTACCAGTGCCCCATTACATGGGGGATTGTATGTGTAAATTCTGACATGCATCAAGATCACATCTAGTGCTGGGCATGGTGGCACATGCCTGTAATCCCAGGGGCTGGGGAGACTGAGGTAGGAGGGTTGTGAGTTCAAAGCCAGCCTCAGCAACAGCAAGGCACTAAGCAACTCAGTGAGACCCTGTCTCTAAATAAAATACGAAATAGGGCTGGGGATGTGACTCAGTGGTCGAGTGCCCCTGAGTTCAATCCTTGGTATCAAAAAAAAAAAGATCACATCTAGTAATTTGTTGAACTGAGATTTGAATCTGTGGTGAGTTTATGCTCATTTATGCTGTACTGTCTTCTCACTACCAGCTACTAGGGTGCTGATTATTTACAAATCACCCAGTCCATTGCTATAAGCAAAACCCCTACTTGACTATAAATTAGTCTTAGCTATTCTCCCACCCTGCTGGGGCATATAAAGATGTCTTATGCTCATTCATATCCAACCTTCCTGTGGCTTCTGTCTTTGTATAGATAGTTCCCCCAGGTGTGTACCTATAAGGTCATCATAACATTTACAAAATGTGGCAAAATGTTGTTGCTTATGCATAAAAGTATTAAGAGATAATACATGCATTTAGAAAAAAAAAGCACTGTGGGCCAGGCATGGCAGTACACACCTATAATCCCAGCTACTCAGAAAGTTGAGGCAGGAGGATCACAAATATGAGGCCAGCCCAGGTAACTTAGTGAGACCCTGTCTCAAAAAAACAAATAAAGATAAAAAGGGATGGGGATGCAGCTCCGTGGCAGAGCACTTGCCTAGCATGTGCAAGCTCCCAGGTTCAATTTCCACCCTCCCCACACAAAGCATCATGGGAGGTATAGACTTGAATTTCCTACTGGTATTATCTATTTTAAAAAGACAAACTAAAAAGAAATAAATTGCAAATTATTCTGAATTAGAAAAGCCTGATCTTTTAAAAATCCACAAATAGAAATAGAAGTTGTAATCAAATTTTAAATTATCATGAAAAAATTTCAAATATATGCAAAAGTAGGGCAAGTAATATACTAAACTTGTTACTCAGATTAAACAATTATCACTACATGGCCAATCTTGTTTCAATTATATTTTATCCATTATCCATTTGTATCTCTAAAAGACAACTTTTAAAAATGTACAAACACAATACCATTATTTCATCTACAAAATACTGATAATACTTTATGTTTTGGTTAGCTTTTGTGTCACTGCAACGAAAAGACTTGACAGGAACACCTTATAGGAAGAAAAGTTTATTTTGGTTCAGTCTCAGAGGCTTAGTCCCTGACCAGCTGGCTCTATAGCTCTGGGCCCAAGGTGAGGTAGAACATCATGTCAGAAGGGCACAGCAGAGGAAAGTAGCTCTGACATAGTAATCAGAAGCAGAAAGAGCCCCATTCACTAGGGATAAAATATAAACAACTGAAGGCATGCCCCCAGTGACCTACCTCTACCAGTGAATCCTACCTGCCTACAGTTACTGCCCAATTAATTCATATCGGTGGATTAATCTGATTGGGTCACAACACTCATCTAACCATTTCATCTCTGAAAATTCTTGTGTTGTCTTATACTTAAGGTTTTGAGGGACGTCTCATATCTAAACCGTAACATTCTGCCTCTGGACCTCAAAAACTCATGTCAACTTCACCGTGCAAAATACATTCAGTTGCTGGGCATGGTGGTGCATGCCTGTAATCCCAGCAGTTTGGGAGGTTAAACAGGAGGATCCTGAGTTCAGCCTCAGCAACTTAGATTCTAAGCTATTCAGCAACACCCTGTCTCTAAATAAAATACAAAAAAAGGGCTGAGGATGTGGCTCAGTGATTTAGTGCCCCTGGGTTCAAACCCCAGTACCAAAAAAAAAAAGAAAGAAAGAAAGAAATAGTTTAGTCCATTTCCAAGAGTTCCCATAGTCTAAAGAGTTCCTGCATTGCCCAAAAGTCCAAGTCCAAAATCTCTTCTGAGATTCAAGGCAAACTCTTAGCTCTTTTCCCTGTAAAGATCAAAAGCAAGTTATATATATCTAATACATAATGGCATAGAGTTAACATTTTCATTCCACAAAGGAAAAATAAGGGCATAGAAACAAGGGATGAGACCAAAGCAAGACTGATATCCAGCTGGGTAAACAAGTCCTGTAGCTTCACGTTCAGCATCTGGGGCACATGGCATCATGATGTCTTCTTCAAAGGACTTCAATGGCTTCGCCCCTATGGTGTTGCTGGTTGCAGCCCACAAGGCTTCTCTCTTGGCTTATCTCTGCTTGATTCCTGCAGCTTTCCTCAACACACATTACATGTTATTGACATCTCTTGATCTTAGGAGTCTCCAATGCAGCTTTGGCTTCCCTCTCACATCTCCATGCATCACCCTTTCAGGGGAAGCCTCAGGGGCTCTGACCCTCATACACTGTTCTTGGCTTCCCAGATGTTCCTTTGAAATCTCAATGGAAGCCTCCATGACTTCCTAATTCCATCATCTTGCATTCCTGCAAAACCAGCACCGGGTGGTTGACACTCAGGTCTGCCACCATCTCAAGCAACAGTCAAACCTCCTGGTACCAAGACTTCAGCAGCTGCTATGTGCCTGGGTGTTTGAGCATAGTGAAATAAAGTCCTAGGTGACCCTGTGAAAACAGGGTGCCCCCAGGTCTCTTCTCAAAGGATTTTTAAAATTTGTACCCTTGAACCTGAGATGGGTGTTGTCTTGCCAACTCCTGAGAGGCCCTTAAGCCATCTCTCCTTTTTTTTCTGAGTAAAGTCCTTAGCATCTCTTGAGTAGCTCTAATCTCTTTAACCATATCTTCCTTAGGTCCAGTTTTACTCATACTTTTCTGGTCAAAAAGCAAGTTTTTTGATCTTTCTGCTCCTGATTATCACAGTAAATTTGACTAACAGCCACCAGCAATATCCATGCCACCCCCTGAATGCTGTCCTACATAAAATTTCCTCCACCAGATTAATTTTTAGTATATCACCCTTTAAGTCAGTCTTATGGGACATGGGAAAAATGTAGACAATTTCTTTACCAGAATGTAACACAAATGGCCTCTAGTCCAATTTCCAATACAGTCCTCCCCTGAAACCTCATTAGCAAAATAGTTACTGTTAGAGTCCTATCAGCATTCTGGTCTTTTGAGTTCCCACCAGAATTACCCACTAAGCTCTGCTTACGACATTCTAAAGCTTTGCCAGCTTGCATCTCTAAACTTTTCAAAATTCCTCCCCATGGCCAGGTACGGTGGCACATGCCTGTAATCCCAGTGACTTGGGAGTGTAAGGCAGGAGGATTGCAGATTCAACACCAGCCTCAGCAACTTAGTGAGGCCCTAAGCAACTTAGTGAGACCCTTTCTCAAAATAGAAAATAAAGGGGGCTGGAAATGTTGCTTAGTGGTTGAGTGCCCCTCAGTTCAATCCCTGGTACCAAAAAAAATCCTCCCCCTGCAAACCAGCTCCACAGGTTTCTAAACCACATGGATAAACCAATTTGTTTTAGTTCACTTTTTTCTCACTCTGACCAAGAGACCTAGCAAGAACAACTCAAAAAAGGAAGAGTTTATTTTGGCTCACTGTTTCAGAGGTTCACCCCATGGTCAGCAAAATCCATAGTTTTGGGCCCAAAGTGAGGCAGAACATCAAGGCAGAAGGGTGTGGCAGAGGAAGGCAGCTCAGGGCATTGCAACCAGCAGCAGAGAGAGCAAGCTGTGCTCACCAGTGACAAAATATAAGCCCCAAAGGCAAGCCCCCAGTGACTACGTCCTCCAGTCACACCCCACCTGCATACAGTGATCACTCAGTTAATCCATATCAGTGGATTGTGGATTAATCCACTGATTATACTTCTCATAATTTGAACATTTCACCTCTGAAAATTCTTGCATTTTCTCCCATATGAGATTTTGGGGGATACACATATCCAACCACAACACCTTTATAACAATTATCTAGTCTATGCCCAAATTTCTCATCTCCCAAATTTATTGCATTTGCTTTATTTAATTATATTTTGTCTGTATTTGAAAGCATCTAAAACTAAATTTTAAAAATCAAAATTGCAATGTTACTGCTTAATATGTCTTTGTATTTTAGGATGCTTTCAGAGCTAATCTGAACTAGCCTGGAAAATAGCAAAAGTTGAAATTTTATAGCTTTCAGTTGAAATTCAACAGATATCTTGGTAGAAAAAGCCAAATAATCTAAGCTCTATTGTTTTTCCCATTTTGAATCTAGAAACATGTAATACTTTAAAAACTGTGAATATTAATATCTAATAAAAATGACTAACTGCCAGTGACAACCAATGATAATGACATCTTAAGAACAAGTTATCTGCATGAGTATGTATGTTCCTTTTTAAACCACACTTAATTATAGAGTAGGAGTCTACAGAATATTTGGAGCTCATTTAATGTGCACATTTCTAAGTGCATTAATGGGGTCTTCACACAAAAAAAAAAACAGTATAAACTACATAATAAAATATATGTAGAATAAATCAGAGAATTTTATGAAGCGAAGAAGGAAGAAAGAAAGAGGAAAAAATTGACCATCGAAAAATTGCCTAGGCTAATTATTTTTAAATAGAAGCCTTATCGCTCCAATTGTTAGTATTTTAATCTTCTCAGAAATACCTTGATTTAAGTAAAAGAGTCTCAAATTTTGACTTCCTGGCCTTCCTGCAGCCTCAACTCTTATGATACTCTATTACCTTCTCTCCCATTCTCCATTTTTAAAGTCTGTTCAGTAAGGGTAAGGGCCAAAGCCTGTCTTCCCACTGCTTCCTTACATTTCTCTTCTTTTTTTTTTGGGGGGGGTACCAGGGGTTGAACTCAGGGGCACTCAACCACTGAGCCACATCCCCAGCCCTACTTTGTATTTTATTTAGAGACAGGGTTTCACTGAGTTGCTTAGGGCCTCGCTAAGTTGCTGAGGCTGACTTTGAACTCATGATCCTCCTGCCTCCTGAACTACCGGGATTACAGGTGTGTGCCATCACGGCTGACTACATTTCCCTTCTTCAGGGAGCTCTGTGAAGCCAGTTTCAAGTGTGGCTCTTCCTTCTCAGTCCCATCCTCTTTCTTTTGACTCCATCACTGTCATCATCATCTTCTTCTTTTTCTTTGTTCTTTACTTTTTTGAAAATTTTGGGTATTGGGGATTGAATTCAGGAAAGCTGAGCTATATCCCCAGTCCATTTTTTTTTTTTTTTTGAGACAGGGTCTTGCTAAGTTGCTGAGGCTGGCTTTGAACTTGAAATACTCCTGCTTCAGCCTCCTGAGTCACTATGTGTGCGCCACTGTGCCTGACTTGACTCCATCTTCTTTACACTCACCTACAAAACTCATACTCTGCTCATAGCTATGGGAATGGAATGAATTATATTTTGTTCCTTTTATTCAGTACAACCCTTTCTAAAAATCCATTTTTAAAAAAGTGCTAAAAGGTCACATTTCAAATATTTCTTGCATGTATTTTCTACATGAAATTATATAAGTATGGAGCTGAATGGATGCTTAAAGTTTCTCAATCCCCACCTTCCCATGGGGAAGACATGTGAAGAGGTGAAGAATGCTCATTCAGCAAGAGGACTACTTTTTAACAAGGTTGGGGGTCAGTAACAGTGGCACTGTGCTAGGGATAACAGATCTTTAAGTGGCCACAAAGAAGTGATAATGCCAGATGTGGGATGCTCATGGTGGTGTCAAATAGAGACTAAGTCTTTAGTTTTGTCAGTTCCCACAGTCCCTGCCACACTGAGGGCAACCCCTAAAAATTCAAAACAGCAAATGAAAGTAAAACATATAGAAGTAGAAAACAAGCTCTGTAGAAGCTTCAGCTAAATATCTCCTTAGTTATAATCCATGTACAACAAAAAATCATTCCTGTGCTGCTGTGACCTTAGACAACAAAGGTTAAGCATGATTAATTAGTTTTGCAATTATTTATATAATGCATAGAATGAGCCATCTTTCAAACAAACAAGGGCTAATTATAACTTACAGTTAAGTTACATTTGAGTTTTACTTGTTTAGAATTATCCACTTATGTGACTGAACCAAAATAACACATTAGAAAGACTATTGAATTAGATGAGGAAATTATTGGCAGTAATCTGTCATATATAAGTAATTCACATAAAAATAAAACAGAAATAATATAGCCATTTTTCTCTGAACAATAGAAATTAGTTGATAATTAAAATTTGCATATATTCTCTATCATCAATCCGTCCCCTTATTTACATCTTTTCACAGCAAAATGGACTATTTTTTAATATTGTATTGTAATTACCAAAAATTACCAAAAAGCAGGTAACTAGAAAGAGATGAAGAAGAAATGAGGATATATGGTAATCTACGGCTGTAATATTTAGCCCCAGAAATACTTAGACTTGACTGTATCTATCATAAATAGACTTTCTCTGCTATTTTAGGAAATGAGAAAATCAATGTCAAATTGCTTGGCCACAAATTGGAAAAAAGAATGTTATTATGCTTTTTGCTTTTAATTTGTACATGTTCATCTGAATGATATTAAGCTGCTTACACAAAAGTAAAATTCTTAAGTACTACAGAACTAATGGCATATATAATAGATCATTATAATAAAGATAGTCAATTTCTGAAAGTGATATTTGTTTGAAAAGGGAACATATTGTTGTGTAAACAATTCTCTTATAAATCTTAGTTTCATTGAAGGATCAGAGATAACAAAAATAAAGCTTTCTGTGCTGATCTCTTGTAGTTACTATAAGAAACAATAATAACATATTACATAGACTCTTTAAAAATTAAATGAGGATAAGTTGGAAACTTAACAGGCTTATATGCCAGTTTTAGGATAGTGGGCTGCCAGTAAACCAGCCAGGAGTACTATACTTTAATTCAAGCCACTTCTCTTTTTTATCACTGTTACTATGAACCAAACAATGAAAGTCTAAAATAGAGATTTATGGTTCTCTGGAGTTTTAAACCACTTTTATGCTTCAACCAGTCTCCCAAAGAACTCCTGTCCTGTTCATTAACGAAGTACTGGATTCTGGACTAGAGGGGGAAATATATATTTTATATATATATATACATATATATATATATATGAATGATATCTCATGGGTCCTAGAGATATGTCATGTTTTGCTGTTCAATTTCTTTTTCTAAAGCTCAGATTTTGTTGTACACCTCTTCTGCATCACAGGTAGTATGAATTAAGTTTTATTCGATCATGGAAAGCCTCTGAAGGTCTGTCACACAAACAACCATATTGAAAACACTTGTAAAAAGTACTCAAATAAGAGAAGAAACAAATCCAAGAGATACTCTAAGGGTTATGGGTTGAATTGTGTCCCCCACCAAGTCATATGTTGAAATCCTAATCCCCAGTATTTTCTGAATGTGACCTAATTAAAAAGCTATGTTAGCTGGGCGCGGTGGCGCACGCCTGTAATCCCAGCTGCCAGGGAGACTGAAGCAGGAGGATCAAGAGTTCAAAGTCAGCCTCAGCAATTTAGTGAAGCCCTAAGCAACTCAGTGAGACCCTGTCTCTAAATAAATACAAAATAGGTCTGGGGATGTGGCTCAGTGGTGGAGTGCCCCTGGGTTCAATCCCCAGTACCCCCCCCAAAAAAAACTATGTTGATAAGATGTAATTAGTTAAGATGATGTCATACTGGAACAGAGTAGGCTCCTAATCCAATATTACCAGTATTACTAGTAATTCAATATTACCAAAAGGGGGATAGCTGAATTCAGACATGCATGTGAATATTGAAGGTAAGCTCCCACAGACCAAGGAACTACCAGAAGCTAGGAGAAAAGCTGAGCAAATCCTTCCCTAGCATCTGCAGAGGGAGCATGACACCTTGGTCTTAGACTTCCAGTCTCCAGAAATCTGAGATGATAAATGTTTGCAGTTTAAGCCATCTGGTTTTTGGTATTTGGTTATGATAGCCCTATGAAAATAATACTCTTGGAAAAGTCTGCTATTGTCTTAAAAATAGCTAAGATTAACTAATAGAAAATAAGAGGGGAGCAACATGGAAGGACAAGCTGTCCTTTCACACTTATGTCTAATCTGATTGTACAGATTTAATGTGCATTAGTCATAATTCACTAGTGGGTAAGGTCACTGTCATGGAGGGAGATGCATGTTTTTTACACTCTGTACAATCTGTGGTCCTTATGCATTTTGCTGGTTGGGTAAGTGGACTAGAATCTGTTTTTAAATCCTATTCACCTCTGTCTTCCTCTCTTTGCAAACAACATGAACATGGAGCTTGCTTCCAAGATTTCAATTTAGGTGGAATTTAAGGGGACCCCTCTTAAGTTTCAAGTCTAAGCAACATCCACAATTGACCACTTAGTAGCATCTTTGTATTGGTTTGTTGGGTCTCAACTAGCCATTTATGAGTGGCTCACTCTTTTATAATCAGTACTGTTTCTTTTGGTTATTGAAGAGGAATGAGTTGGCCTGAAAACCCTAAACAAACCCTGCCCAAGAGCTCCAAGCCCTGGACAATCAACTCCAACTCTTTTGAAAAAAAAAAAAACAACTCTACCTGGAAAGTAATATTTTTGAAATTGGGCATTTATTTATATGCTCTTGGTGCTCTAAATACTCTACTGAAGGACTGCTATGGTTTAGATTTCAGGTGTCCCCCAAAAAGTTCACATGTGAGACAATGCAAGAAGGTTTAGAGGAGAAACGTTTGGGTTATGAGAGCCTTAAAGCAATCACTGAATTGATCCTCTGATGAAATTAACTGAGTGGTAACTGAAGGCAGGAAGGGTGTGGCTGGAGGAGGTGGGCATTGGGGTGTAGCGTTGGGGTTTATATTTTGTTTCTGGTGAGTGGAATCTCTTTTTGCTTCCTGATCATCATGTGAGCTTCCTCCCTCTGCCACATTCTCAGCCTCACCTCAAGCAGGGAGGAATGGGGCCATCTATCTATGGACTGAGACCTCTGAAACCACAAGCCTTCAAATAAACTTTTCCTTCCCTAAAATTATTCTGGTCAGATCTTTTAGTCACAGCAGTGAAAAGGCTGACTAAAACAGAGACATACATAAAATTAACATTGGTTAGACTCTGCCTTCAAATAGCTTCTATTTTGTGGAAAAGAAAGCCCACATGAAAAAAAAATCTCAAATCAGTCAGAAAGGGGAAAATTAAGCTTTCACAAATAGAGCCAATAATAGTAAAACATGCAATATTCTAAACTCAGATGATTTTTTTTCTTTTTGGTACTGGGGATTGAACCCAGGGAGGTGTGCTACCACTGAGCAATATCCTTAGCCCTTTTTTATTTTTTATTTTGAGACAGGATCTTGCTAAGTTGACCAGGCTGACCTCGAACTTGTGATCCTCCTGCTTCAGCCTCCCAAGTTACTGGGATTTCAGCTGTGTACCACTCCAAGCTAAACTCAGACTATTGCTGTGGTTAAGCTGACTAACTTTGCTAATCAAAGACATTCTACTTTAGATTTTTACCCATACATTAAGGGTAACAGCTACTAATATTCTAGAAAAAATTTCACTGGGGTTGGGAATGTAGCTCAGTAGTAGAATACTTGCCTAGCATTCACAAGGCACTAGGTTCTACTTCCAGCACCACAATAAACAGATAGATAGATAGATAGATAGATAGATAGATAGATAGATAGAGAATTTCACTGTACCAGCTCAAGGGGCAAGTTCAAGACAGGACTCAGGTAGAGAAAGGGGATTGAGGTGGGAAGAAAGGAGTGAAAAGGGAGGAAAGGGGGAATGAAATAGACCAGTTTATTGTATGATATACAAATGTATCACAATAAATTCCACCATCATGTATAATTATAATGCATCAATATTCTTTTTTTTTTAAAAAAAAGACAGGACTTGCCAGGCGTGGTGGTACATGCCTGTAATCCCAGCAGCTCGGGAGGCTGAGGTAGGAAGATGGCAAGTTCAAGGCCAGTTTCAACAACTTAGCAAGGCCCTAAGCAACTCAGTGAGATACTGTATCTAAATAAAATATATTGGGCTGGGGTTGTGGCTCAGTAGTAGCATGCTTGCCTAGCACATGTGAGGCACTGGGTTTGATCCTCAGCACCACATAAAATATAACTAAATAAAGTAATTGTGTCCACCTACAACTAGAAATATTTTTTAAAAGATAGGACTCAGCATTAGGTTTAACAAATAAAAAATATGAGATAACCAGTTAAATTTGAATTCTATGGATAATTTTTAAATGCATGTCAACAAGTATTCACATTTTATCTGAAATTCAAGTTTAATTGGGCATCCTGTATTATATCAGGGAGGGTAAATAAGAGAAACTATGTGAACGGATTAGTCAATTAGCCTAACATAACACACCTTCTTCAGGTTTAGCCTGGCATTTTCATAGCTCCAGGAACAATAGCCCTTCTTACAACAGGATTCTACCTCCCCAACCATAGCTAACTGAACCCAAAGTAGACACCTGACCCCCAAGAACCCCACCCATTATCCAGCCATCAGATTTGGTTTCTTGAGAATTTTCAATAGACACAGACTTTCTAGAAAGAAAACTAGAGAACTATGTAGATTTTTGAACTAAATAATGTGTAGCATGGAGCTGGGATGGCATGTTAAGTAGAAAGTGGAAGACAATAGTCAAAAGGAAGAGGAGACAGAGAGAACCAAAGAAAAGAAAGACTATGTGGTTGTAATGGTCAATTTATGTGTCAACTTGACTGGGCTAAGAGATGCCCGGATAGCTAGTAAAACAGTATTTCTGGGAGTATGTGTGAGGATGCTTGTGGAAAAGATTAGCATTTGTTTTTTTTTTTTTTCCAATCTACAGAATACTTTATTTTTTTTTAAGATTAGCATTTGAATCATTGTCCTGAGTAAAGAAGAGCCACACTCACCAAGGTGGATGTGTGCCATCCAATGTGTTCAGTATCTAAATGGAACAAAAAGGCAGAAGAAGGGCGAATTCTTCCTCTCTCTTCTGAAGCTGAAATAGTGATATCTTGCCCTTAGACAGCTCTTACTCCCCTACAGGTTCTCAGACCTCTGGACATGGACTGGGAATTACACCCTCTAGTGCCCTGGTTCTTAAACTGTCAGACTACTGGGAATTATACTGCTGGGTTTCCTGATTCTCCAGACTGCAGATAGTAAATGGTAGATCATGAGACTTTTCATGTTTCCATAATTGCAAGAGCCAATTTCCATAAACACATACTCTCTTTCTGGATATGAGATAGATAGGCAGGCAGATGGACAGATAGATTGATCAATCCTATTGGTTTTGTTTCTCTGGACAACCCTGACTCATACAGGGGACTCAGAGAGAAAGAGCAATCTCAGTCCCTGTTTGCCAATTTCAGTTTCAATCACCCTGTGATCTGGCTATACTTCATAGTCGAGACATCTGTAATGTGATATGCTCTATTCTTCTTCTTCTTTTTTCTAATACTGGGAATTGAACCAATGGGTGCTTTCCTACTGAGCTACATTCCAGGCCTTTTTTACTTTTTATTTTCAGACAGGATCTCATTAAATTGCCCAAAGTAGCCTTGAACTTGTGATCCTCCTGCCTTACCCTCCTGAGTCCCTGGGTTTATAGGCATGTGCCATTGTGCTTGATGTCTGTTGTATACTTTATAAATCTCCCTTTGTTGAGTTAGTTTGAATCAGTTCCTACTCCTTGCTACTCCTGCTCCTTGATTAAGACAATGTGCCATATGACCTCTTAAGATAAGAACATAAATGAAAAATGAGCTTCATCTCAGGTGACAGTCTGATCTATTAAGAAGGTTGTATAGAGGGCTAGATTGAAAAAGAGGGAATACTTCCAAATTCAGTGAAAAAGATTGCCAAGATTGACTAGTACTATCTGGTATGAACTAGGGAGTGGGAAGTGGTGAAAAAAGTGCCATATATTTGCTATCCTTGACATCAAATAAGAAACTAAGATAGGTATACTGCTTTTAAAAAGTGGCAAAGGTCATTGTGTGACTACATTAGAGAAACAGGTATACAGCAAGAACGAAAATATACATAATTCTCTTGAGCTATTTATCATAGCAGTTTGGTTAACTTTTGACTGATCCTATTTTTAATTTCTTCCTTTCTTTTTTTTGGTGCTGGAGGTTGAACACAGGACCTCAAGCTTGCTAGGCAAGTGTTCTACTGCTAGGTAAATCCCTAGCCCTTTAAAAAAATCATTTTGGATGTGGTCTTGATAAATTGTCTGCTGGCCTCGCTCAGAACTTACAATCCTCCTGCCTTAGCCTTCTGAGTAGCAGGGATTACAGGTGTGTACCACCATGCCTGGCCTATCCATTTTTTTTGTACAGGAGGTTGCACTCAGGGGCACTCCATCTCTGAACCACATCCCCAGCTCTATTTTGTATTTTATTTAGAGACAGGGTCTCATTGAGTTGCTTAGCACCTTGCTAAGTTGCTGAGGGCCTCGCTAAGATCGCTTTGAACTTGCGATCCTCCTGCCTCAGCCTCCCGAGGTGCATGGATTATGGGTGTGCACCACCATGCCTGGCCTAGCCATTCTTTATAATTATGCAATCCTTAGATCACCAATAGAAATTAAAATGAATCAATTATTTTCCTGGTGGGTTTCATTTGAACAATGTTGATATTTAAACCATTCAAGGAAAATATCTGTACATTTGAGATCAGGAATATTGCTTATGATTTGGAGAAAGAACAAAAGCTGACTGGAAAAATTACCATACATTGTTGAGAGAAGCTGTTGTTAAAACCAAACAAGACTTTGAATTTTTCCCACTAGATAATAACAATGACCAATATAAATATGGTACTTCACAGATTGTCAAAAAGTCATGTTCCCTTGTTAAATATAAATTAATGAAATCAGGGATCCTGTACTTACTGCAAATATGTACATCATCCAGAAGCAGGATATCTAAAGTAGATGAATCAGGGCAGTTATCAAGAGCCCTGTACTTTAGGGAACACCCCTTGCTGGTGGACAAAGAAATAACCTCAGGGAGGCAGCCTGAAAGAGATAAGGAACCTAATGACCCATTATTTAAAGAATGGACAACACACACACACACACACACACACACACACACACACACCATTGGTGTACCAACTCCATTCCACCCTTTTGTGATTGTTCTGTTCCTTTAACGAATTTTATTTGGATAACAATGTTGGGCTAGGGAGGGTCTGCGTCTGCTAGAGACTTGCAGTGATTACAGCAGTTTAAACTTCCTGTGGATGCCTGGGGGTCATTGGAAACATGCCTGCCCCCTGGTGAAGTACAACAGTCATTAATGATAGACGATTGCTCAGTAGTCAAGGAATGACAGTTACCAGAGAAAGAGCCTAATTATTAATTATGACTTAGAGCTGAGCAGGAGCTGAGACATTACCAATCATAGTCTTAGTAGTGTTCTGCAGGAGAGGAGCTAATTAACTTCCTGTGAAGAATGACAAGACCATTGTGTCTTTGAAGTCCAACATTCTATCTGGTTGCCTGGGTGATTCTGAGCAATCTATATGTATACATACACATAGCGAAGGAAGCAGATTTACTCTGAATTTTAATGAAATGTACCATATAAGTACTTAATTTATTTGATGGGTTTAGTTTTTCTTTCATTGCTGAATGTCCTCTGCTCTCCCCAGGATTGATTTGAAAGATTGCCATAAGTCACTTGTTGTGGTAGTATAGTATAGGGAGTGGGGAGTAAGGAGGAGGTATTGAGTATTTAAACGGGAGGCCATTTGGGGCTGAGAGGAAACTTGGTTTTTCCCACAACTGCAAACCTGAAGATATTGGGCAGAATAGTTGGCAGTCATTTATAAGGTGTGATTTGAGAGGAAATAGGTAAGTGAACATACCCCAAAAGCTCACATATTGACTCTTAAAATTTCATCACTGTAGGGCTGGGGTTGTAGCTCAGTGGTAGAATACTTGCTTGGCATGTATGAGGCACTGGGTTTGATTCTCAGAACTGCAAATAAATAAAAAAATAAAGGTCCATAAAAAACAATCACCAGAGCCGGGTTGCACGCCTGTAATCCCAGCACTTGGGAGGCTGAGGCAGGAGGATCTCAAGTTCAAAGCCAGCCTCAGCAACTTAGCGAGGCCCTAAGCAACTCAGTGAGACCCTGTCTCTAAATAAAATACAAAAATAGGGCTGGGGATGTGGCTCAATGGTAGAGTGCCCCTGGGTTCAATCCCCAGTACCAAAAAAAGAAAAAAATTCACCAGGCCTTTAAAAAAAATCCTATAACTATGGCTTCATTACTTTGGCTCAGCATTGCTCCTTCTTGAATCCCTAAATCCTTAGACTGAAGAGGTTTAGTCGATCTCATTCCCCCAATTCATAAGGGAAAGACTGTATAGGAGGCCTAACCACCTGAAGCAGGGACTACATAAAAGCAATACTAAAAGGAGGATGACAGGAGTTCTTGAGGGTGTAGCAAATACCTGTTCAGATGGGTTCCCTGTTCACCTTGAATCTCTATTTTGCTAGGAACTCTCCTTTGGACAAAAATCTCCTGATTTGCTGGTGGGTTCTAGTGGAGCCTGACCAGGTGAGGATAAAATATAGGTTGCCCATCAAAAACTGTTACCTGCTCTACCAGGCCATAAAATCTGGTGTGCCAAGCACAATTCCATCATTTTTCAGAAGGTGTATATGTGGGATGGGCCCTAGGAGGGCTCTGAAGGCAAGAGTTAGTTTGGTGAGCAGATGGTTTGGACTCCTGTCCTACTGCTTCCTCTTGCCATACCATGGGTCCTCCCTCAATCCACACCTTTGGCCTCATGGTGAGTTACCTAATACCAAATGACTGAAGATAATAAAAAGAGAAATACATGAGCCTGGTATACACATAACTTTGCAGAGTTAGGCTGGCACATCTGAAAGTGGATGGCTGCATCACTACAACCCAACCACGGGGTTACCCTAAAAGATGATGGGGAAGGGATATACTCCCAGGTGACAGAATTTTGAGTAGCATATCTAGCTGTCTACCATGTCTAAGAGGGATGACCTGAGGGATAGATATACCTTTTTTTTTTTTTTTGGTACTGGGGATTGAACCCAGGGGCACTCCACCACTGAGCCACACCCCCAGCCTTATTTTGTATTTTATTTAGAGACAGGGTCTCACTGAGTTGCTTAGGGCCTCGCTAAATTGCTGAGGCTGGCTTTGAACTCACAATCCTCCTGCCTCAGCCTCCCAAGTGCTGGGATTACAGGCGTGTGCCACCGCACCTGGTGATATGCCTTGATTCACAGGCTGTAATGAACAAGTTATCCAGGGGTTGAGAAAAAATTTCTCATAGCAATCTAAATATTACTACTTGGAAACTTAAAATTATATCCACTTTAAAAAGGCATGTAGCGGAGCATAGTAGCACACACCTGTAATCCCAGAGGCTCAGGAGCCTGAGGCAAGTTCAAAGCCAGCCTCAGCAATTTAGTGAGATCCTAAGCAACTTTGCAAGACCCTATTTCAAAATAAAAAATAAAAAGGTTGGGAATGTAGCTCAGTGGTTAAGCACCTTGGGGTTCAATCATCCAGTACAAAAAAAAAAGCAAGTAAAATTCATGAAATCTCAGTCAGAAACAATTTAACAAATCATTCCAAAAACCCAAAACAAACACAAAAACAAAAAATTATCCAAACCCTTTATTTTCACATGGAGAAAAAATAAGGTGTGGAGAGTATAGTGATTTGTCAGAGGAGAAACTCTACTTGACAGCTAGAATTTAGATCCCTTGAATCTCAGTTTAGGGCTCTTTTCTTAACAACACATATATAATCTATAATCCTACATTGCTTTGTCGACAATTCCTGACCTTCTACAATGTGCCATGACCCTCCCTGGGAAATAGACACTAAAATAAATAAGAAATACATGAGCCTGGTTTACATAAAATGGTTCCTTCCCTCAAGAAGCTCCTGTGGTGGGGCACGGTGAAAATAAAAATCAAAATTAATGAAAATCAAGGGAATGAGAAATAAGTCAGGCCCAGTGTGGTGGTGCATACCTGTAATCCCAGCAGCTCAGGAGGCTGAAGCAGGAGGATTGCAAATGCAAAGCCAACCTCAGCAACAGTGAGGTGCTAAGCAACTCACTGAGATCCTGTCATTAAGTAAAATACAAACTAGGGCTGGGGATGTGACCCAGTAGTTGAGTGCCCCTGAGTTCAATCCCCAGTTCCCCCCCAAAAAAAGCTCGTGGCTGGGTACCAGGCATAATGGCACACACCTGTAATCCCAGTGACTTGAGAGTCTGAGGCAGGAGGATCTTGAGTTCCAGGTCAGCCTAGGCACTTTAACAAGACCCTGGCTCAAAATAAATAAAAAGCTTTGGGAATGTAATTCAACAGTAGAGCACCCTGGGTTCAATCCTTAGTACAAAAAAAAAACAAAAACAAGCAAAAAATCCTCTGGTGTTTGTTCTGTGTTCTGTGCATGTTGCTGTATTTTTGGTGAATGGGGTGTACTTGTGCATAGTCATATCCTGTGACAAGAAATAAATGGAACTAAAATGGCAAATACTTTTGCAAGTAGAGCAGACTAAATACTTGCTTTAGGGTGCCAAATGGAATTATAAATGCTAGAAATTGAGCCAGTGAAAACTATATGACTTAAAAATAAAACAGACACCAACAGAGATATTAATTAATTCAAGGTTGGATTTGATTGTTAAGGGGAATTTGCATCTCTATCACTGCTGGGAAGAGAGCCATTTTTAATGGATTTTGATGGCATCCTGCCTGAGCTTTAGTACCTAAATGTTGGCCTGGTTGAGATAAAATTTGAATTAATCGATCAGAAAGACTGGAGGATAGTGCAATTTGCTTTTATTTTAAAACAGTAAAAAGGGGGTTGAAATAGGGCATCCAGGATTGTTAATTTTCAGTTCTGAACGTCAACTTCTATTCTTTCAGTGTGTGTGTGTGTGTGTGTGTGTGTGTGTATTGTTGTTGTTGTTGTTGTTACTGGGGATTAAACCCCACGGTTGCTCTACCACTGAGCTATGCCTCCTGCCCTTTTTCATTTTTATTTTGAGATAGGATCTCCTACATTGCCCAGGCTGGTCCCAAACTAGCCATCGTCCTGCTTTGGCCTCCTGAGTTGCTTTGATTGTGTGCCTCCACAATGAGTGCTCTATTCTTTGATTCTTCACAAAGTACCATCCCCTTGCCCAATTGCTTGTTCCCATGAAAACCAAGGTTTGTTCTTTTTTTTTTATTCAAAAGATGGAGAATACTGATCACATGCATCCTCATTACCTAAAATCATTTGATTTACTCATTCTTTTTTCTCTCTGGGCCTTCTTTCTTGTTTTTAGAAGAGTGATCCCTCTTCCCCTGTCACACCTAGGCCCTAAGTTCTCCAGTTTATACCCTTCTACTGCATAGCACACCCAACTTCCTCAATTATCTTCTCTTTCTAAAATCTTTAGCTTCTCCTTTGTATACATTTCTTTTCTGTTTTTACAACATATATGTTTCTCTTAGTTTGGAAAAGATGCTTAATCCTGATGGCCCTCATAGCAATTGTACAACCTTTTTCCACACACTTCTTCCACCATCAAACTTTGCAAATGAAGGGCTTACACCTATAAACTCCTGCAATCTGGCTTTCAACCCAACTACCTTGAAACTACACTCTTAAAGCTAACGAAGGATTTTTGAAGTATTAAGTGAAATAGCTTTTCTCAATTTTTATTTATGGTGAATGGGAATAGATTTTTGAGGTTTAGACTATCATATACCAACCTCTAATACCACATTTTCCATGCATACTGGACATTTTTATTTGAACATTCTACTGCTACTTCAACATCATTAAAACCAAATTCATAATTTTCTCCACTGATGTACCCCTTGAATGATGTATGACTGAGTTAAGCTCTATGACAGCAGGAATCATATATCCCAGGTTCATTGCTATCTCTAACACACTACTTGGGTATAAACAATATTCAACAAACATCTTTTGAAATGAACAAATGAATGAAAATCATTCTCTCACTTAGAGCCATTTTGGATCCACCTCTCTCCTTTCTCCTATAAATCAAATAAGTGACTAGATTATGTCAATTATGCCTTCAAAATATAGTGGTTAAAAGTGCATATTTGGTCAAAACTACACTGAGATTCCATCTCACTCCAGTCACAATGGCAATTATCAAGAATACAAGCAAAATAAATGTTGGTGAGGATGTGGGGAGAAGGGTTCACTCATACATTGCTGGTGGGACTGCAAACTGGTCCAACCACTATGGAAATCAGTATGAGATTCCTCAGAAAACCTGGAATGGAACCACCATTTGACCCAGCTATCCTACTTCTGGGTTTACACCCAAAGGACTTAAAAATCAGCATAGTACAGTGACTCAGCCACATCAATGTTTATAGCAGCTCAATTCACAATGGCTGAATTAAGGAACCAACCTAGGTGCTCTTCAAGAGATGATGGATAAGGAAAAGGTGATATATATACACAATGGAATATTACTCAGCCATAAAGAAGAATTAAATGATGGCATTTTCCAGTAAATGGATGGAACTGGAGAATATTATGCTAAGTGAAATAAGTCAATCCCAATGAATCAAAGGCCAAATGTTTTCTCTAATATATGGATACTAATTCACAATAAGGGAAGGGGGAATAGAGGTAATTTGGATTAAACAGAAGGCAGTGAAGGGAGGAGGGGGAAATGATAGTAGAATGAATTGGACATTATTTCCCTGTGCACATATATGATTACATGACCTGCATAACTCTATACCATGTACAACCAGAGGAATGAACAGCTACACTTCATTTATCTATGATTTGTCAAAATGTATTCTACTGTCATGTATAACACATTAGAACAAATTTTGAAAAGTACACATTTGGTTCAGCATGGCAGTACATGCCTGTAATCTCAGCTACTCAGGAGGCTGAGGCAGGAGGATTGAAAGTTTGCAGCCAGCCTGGGCATCTTGGTGAGTCCTTGTGTTAAAATTTAAAATTTTTGAAAGGGACTGGGGATGTAGCTCAATGATAAAGGGTCCCTGGGTTCAACCCCAGTACTAAAAAGAAAAAAAAAAAAGAATACAGATTTGGAGTCAGCCTGACACCTTTGACTCTTTGCTTTGGTTACTTTCTAGCTGGAAATTGAGCATATTCCATAACCTGTCAGTTTCTTCACCTATAAAATGGGTAGTAGTAGATATATTTACATTATCAGACTACTGAGTATAAATGAGATAACGTGTGTAAAGATTGTAGCACAGCTAGGTACAGGGAAACACACTTGTAATCCCAGGAACTCTGGAGGCTGAGGCAGTAGGGTAGTGAGTTCAAAGCCAGCCTTAGCAACAGCAAGTCACTAAGCAACTGTGAGACCCTGTCTCTAAATAAAATACAAAGTAGGGCAGGGGATGTGGCTCAGTGGTTGATGTCAATCCCTGTTACTGCTCTCCTGCAAATAATAGATTGTAGCACAGTGCCTGGCACATAGCAAGTATTATTCAATAAATGACAGTTACTAATATTGTTTTTCATTACTCCCCAATGTAGACTACATTCCCTCGGACAGAGGTCTACTTACTATTTCATCTGCTATTTCTCTTGGCTAGAATATTCCCCTTTCTCCCCATTCAAAATGCTATTTGTTCTTTTAAAAATTAATTTCTATTTTTGAAAACAATGGCTATTCATAGTAAAAACGTACATAGATTTAAAAGTCTTATAAAGAAGCAGATGCCTGTCCCATCTCTCCCAACTTCTGATCTGCACAACTGGAGGAACTACTAGTTTTTACTTCTGTATTTCCATATAATATATTTATAGGAATATTTCTTTTTTTTTTTTTAGTACTAGGTATCAAACTCAGGACTTCACACATGCTTATTAAGTGCTCTTCCCCTGAGCTTGCTTCATTCCCTATTTCTTTCCTTCTTCTTCTTTCTTTCTTTTTTTTTTTTTTTTGATAATGGACATTGAACCCAAGGGTGCTTAAGCACTGAGCCATGGTCTCAGCCCTTTTTATTTTTTATTTTCAGACAGGTTCTCGCTAAGTTGCTTAGGACCTTGCTAAGTTGCTGAGGTCTCAAACTTGAGATACTCCTGCCTTAGCTTCCTGAGTTCCTGGGATTATAGGCATGTTCCACCACGCCCAACTCCCAACCCTATTTCTTGATCTTTTAATTTCTAGATAGAATTTTTATTATGGAAGACAAAGACTAAGAGCTCTTGTGACAGTCCTCTACAACTTGTTCTCCCTTCATTCTATAAAAGTTTCAATTTAGTACATCAGTAAGGCAGTGTATTTTTCTTCTTCTTTTTGTGTGTATGGTGCTGGGTTTGGAACCTAGGGCCCTGTGCATGCTAGGTGGGCATCCATTGAGCTATATCCCTAGCCCCAAGGCAGTGTTTTCATTGTTTTTACCGTGTAAAAGTTTGTCACTTTGGAGCCAAGTATGTTTTATTATTCATTACTCATTTACTTTTTTGAGAAACTTTCTGGTTTTCCTGGAGTTAATAAACACCTTTTTTTTGTTAGATTCTTTTACTTTCTATGTGTCTATTACTAATTCTTCACTAATTTTCTCACAGACTCGTAAAATCTTTCTAATACTACCTCCTTGTTTTTAATTAAAATAATTATTATAATATTTGACCTATTGACTTGACCTGAAGACCTAATGACTTCTTTGTGTTTTTTTCATACCAGGCATTGAACTAAGAGAGGCACTTAACCATTGAACCACATCCTCAGCCCTTTTTTTGTATTTTATTTATTTATTTATTTATTTATTTATTTATTTTATTTTTATTTATTTATTTATTTTTTTATTGAACACAAATGCAGTACAGCTATTGTTTCACTGGTTGTACACAAAGTACAGTCACACCATCTGTGCGTTCATGCATTTACACAGGGCAATGGTATCTGTCACACACTCTGTTATTAATTTTACCCCCCACCCACCCCCACCCCTCCCTTCCCTCTATGCTAGCTATCTTTCCTCCATTCTTGTCATCTTTCCCCCACACATTATGCATCATCATTCATTTATCAGAGAGACCATTCGGCTTTTGGATTTATGTGATTGGCTGATCTCACTTAGCAAAACAGTTTCCAACATCATCCATTTACCTACAAATGTCTATCTAGAAGATCCTAAGAATTCCACCAGAAAACTTCTGGAACTCATTAATGAATTCAGCAAAGTAGCAGGATATAAAATTAATGCTCATAAATCTAATGCATTTTTATTCGTAAGTGATGCATCCTCTGAGAGAGAAATTAGGAAAACTACCCCATTCACATTAACCTCAAAAAAAATAAAATACTTGGGAATCAATCTAACAAAAGATGTGAAAGACCTCTACACTGAGAACTACAGAACACTAAAGAAAGAAGTTAAAGAGCATCTGAGAAGATGGAAAGATCTCCCATGTTCTTGGATAGGCAGAATTAATATTGTCAAAATGGCCATACTTCCAAAAATGCTATACAAATTTAATGCAATTCCAATTAAAATCCCAATGACGGACCTCATAGAAATAGAGCAAGCAATCATGAAATTCATTTGGAGGAATAAGAGACCCAGAATTGCTAAAGCAATCCTTAGCAAGAAGAGCGAAGCAGGGGGTTTCACAATACCAGACCTCCAACTATACTACAGAGCAATAGTGACAAAAACAGCATGGTATTGGTACCAAAATAGGCAGGTAGATCAATGGTACAGAATAGAGGACACAGAGACAAACCCAAATAAGTACAGGTATCTCATACTTGACAAAGGAGGCAAAAACATGTATTTTATTTACAGACAGGGTCTTGCTGTGTTGCTTAGGAGCCTCACTAAGTTGCTGACGCTGGCTTTGAACTTGGAATCCTCCTGCTTCAGCCTCCTGAGTCACTGGGATTCCAGGCATGTATGTGCTAGCACTTCCGGCTTGACCTAATGACTTATAATTATGAGGGATAAAGACTTAATCTTCTGTCATATCCTCTCTAACTTCTCTGTGAGATAGGAATTTGGAGATAGAGAAAAAGACTGAGTCTCAAAAGATAAGCACCCATGAGCTGTTGGAATTCAGGAAATGCCTACGAACCTTTGAAATGCAAAACGACCCTTCAGGACCAACCCAACCAGTGCCACTGACCTGTGCCCTTGATCCAAGTCCTTACCTGAAAAAAGTAATGTGAGTCTGGGCCCAAGCACACACCTATAATAGAGGCATGGAAGCTGAGACAGGAGGATCTCAAATTGGAGGCCAGTTGTGCAATTTAGGAATACCTTATCTCAAAACAAAAAATAAAAAGAGCTGAGAATGTAGATCAGTGGTAGAGTATCCCTGAATTTGATTCCCAGTACTCAAAACCAAAAACCAAGAAAATCATGAGGGCAATGCGCAAGCACTAGGAAAACTGGTGCAAAATTGTGTAACTCTGTCCAGGCTCCACCTCTAGTCCAGCAATTGTCCCTCTATAAATATTAACACCCCACTTGTCATCTTTCCTTCTGGAGATGGCCCAATTCTCCCTTGAATGAGTATTTCTTACTTGACCCCCAAAGACATTTCTTCCCCTAGATAGCCCACACTTCCCCCCCTCCATATATATATCTATATATCTATATATCTATCTATATATGTGTGTGTGTGTGTGTATATATATATATATATATATATATATATATATATATATAAAATCTTTCTCTATCTCTAACTCTCTCTGTCTTTTTCTAGTACTGGAGATTGAACCTAGGGGCACTCTACCACTGAGGTTCACCCTCAGCCCTTTTTATTTGTTAAATATTTTTTAGTTGTAAATGGACACAATGCCTTTATTGTATTGATTTATTTGTATGCAGTGTTGAGGATTGAACCCAGTGCCTCACACATGCTAGGCAAGTGCTCTACCACTGAGCTACACCCCAGCCCCCCTTTTTATTTTTTGAGATGAGGTTTCACTAAATTGCCAAGGCTGGCCTAGAACTTGTGAATCTCTTGCCTTGGCCTCCTGAGTTGCTGGGATTATAGGCTGTGCCACAGTGCCCAGCCCACATTCTCTCTTGAAGGTGATCTGCTTTCTTATATAAGTCTGCTTCTGACTGGCACATGATAAAATTCTTTTCCATTGAGTATGCCGAGGACCCCACTCATCTTGAGTCAAGGATCCCCATTCAGGGAACTCCTCTGGTGACATGTCTGTCTTCCCAATGTATTTTGGTAGTGTTCAGAACTCTGAATTAGAAATAATTTCTTCAGAATCTTGAAGGCCAAACTCCATCTCAGTAAAATCATTGCAGATCCTAGTTATTGCCTCTTCCTTTCCACTGTGATAAAGATTAAAGAAAAACAACAACCTTGTTTTTAGGTACTGGGTATGGAAGCCAGGGCCTCACTCACACTAGGCAAGTACTCTACCACTAAGCTATACCCTCAGTCCAACCCCATCCTCTTAATGGTCAGTTCTAGAACATGGACTGCCTTTGATATCTTGATTGCTAGAAATATACCTACTCCCCCTTTTTTGAAAAGCAAAACAATATTAGATCATCCTCAGTCCCCTTGGGCTTATGCCATTCTCTGATTACTAAACTCATCTGTCAGTTCCCTAGGATGTAATTAATATGGGCTATTTGGAGCACAATAACAGGGAGCCCTGATCTCATCTGAGGAAGTGACATTTAAGCAGAGATCTAAAGGATGAATAGCAAAGGCGATGAGAGCATTCCAGCAGAGGTGGCTGCCTGTGCATAAGCTGTTAAGAGAAGAGGAGCTTTGGGAACTCAAGGAATGAAAGGTTGGCAGTGCAGTGAGTAAGAGGGACAATTGCCCACTTGAGGCTAGAGAGGAAGGAAGGGGTTAGAGAATTCAGGACCTTGTGGGTGAGGTTAAGGCAGAATTTAAAGGCATAAGCAGGGGAGTGATTTGATCTTATTTGTCTTCTGAAGATTTCTGATTGCAGTGTGGAGAATGAATTGGAAAGGACCAATAGGAAGATATGGGTAAAACTGGTCTTAAATAAACACTAAGGCCAGCCTGGAAAGGGGGAAAGATATTTCACATGGACAAAAGGTAGCCTCATGAGATGTGTTTGAAAGCTGAGCAGATATAGTTAAATTTCTTCAATTTGCTGATCATGGTGGAATTTAGATGTAGATTAACAGTTTCAATTTTTTCCCTCTTTTTTTTTAAAGTATCAGATGGAAGAAGAGATTGCTTCTGCCAGGCATGGTGTGCATGCCTGTAATCCCAGCACTTGGGAGGCTAAGGCAGGAGGATCTCAAGTTCAAAGCCAGCCTCAGCAACTTTGCTAGGCCCTGAGCAACTCAGTGAGACCCTGTCTCTAAATAAAATACAAAATAGGGCTGGGGATGTGGCTCAGTGGCCGAGTGCCCTTAAGTTCAATCCCCAGTCCCCGCCCCCCCCCCAAAATGGAGATTGCTTCTTTTCATTTTTGTTATCTTGCTGGATCATGTTTGCTCCTGTGCCCAATTGGCATGGTGAGATTTTCAAGGGGTTGAGATAGAAGATGGGAAAGAGAACGGGGTGTGGGTGGGGAGGGAGTGGCAGTGAAGAAGAATGACTTTCACAGAAATGGGGCAATAGGCATTATCTCTAGCTAAGTTGGAAATAAGGATAGAAGATAGCTTCCTGAATTCCTACCTGCTGGAGACTGGGGCGTCTGTGCAGTCAGCTGAGACACCAGAAGAGTTGCTATTATGTGCCACATGTTTTGACAGTTTAGGCAGGAGGAAGTTAGTTTTTGCAGCTCTGTTTATGGAACTGGCCCAATGAAAATGCTGGCTGATGGTCTGCTTTTCATAGTCATCCACAACAGCTTTCTACAACACCTGGGATTTCTTTGGAAACTGTGAAGAGGCGCTGGAAGAACAAAAATAAATTTTTGTTTTATAAAAAACTAGGAGTTTTTTTAAAACAAGAAAGGAGTGACTCTAAAGGATATATGTGAGAGTGTCTCTAATTTAAGGTTGAATTTGGGATATGGAAAAAATCACCTTTGCATAAATGTCATGTTTTGTTGAGCATATTTTGATTTGTATGAAATTGCATTTCTATAGTTGAGCAAATTAGTCTGCACCCATGAGTATAGGTGTCTGCTGAAATAAATTAGTAGGACAAAGAGATAGTGGAACTATAATAACAAATGAAAACTCGAATAACAATTCTGCTGTATCTTGAAGGATCTTAAATCACTGCTTTTAAGTTGCAGCAACAGGAAAAACGGGCAAGGGTGAGAGGAAACTGCAAAAGAAAAATATCTGTGTCTAATTTTTTGAGCTGATCTGTTTGAATCCATAAGCAGAATACATTTTTCCCCATTTGCCTAGCAAAACCTAATAAGTAAAGATATTATTTACTAGTAAGCACTTGCATCCCCAAGTATGTAAATTGGTTTTCCATTACTTATTTTATTGATAAGGATTTATTTTATTGATAAGGATTCTAGATTTATGCCTAGAACGAATGACAATAACCTCATCCATCCCCCAATTCCAGTCTATAGAAGAGTGCCTGCCAAACAGTAGTTGTTTAGCAAATAATTAGTAAGTTAAATTAAGGTAGTTGCTGTGTTCAACAAAAGCCAGAAAATAAACTGTTTGAAAACACATCTTTGAAGTAGTAGAGAGTAAAAGTTTAGATCCATTTTGTCAACAAATGTCTTACTATCTGATTAATATAGATTTAACCTAAATCTTAAAAATCATTAGATATTGTGTCAAGGGAACCATCATGGGGAAGAATTGTAAACTGTTGGTTTTACCTCCAGGCCATTAGAACATTTTGGGAACTTGCATTTGCATTTTACTGGGATGGGCTCCTAGTTGATCAAAGAATCCAGTTCAAACTTCATAGCATGTTTCTTAAGATCCTTTTGGGTTTTAGCTTTCACCAAAGCCTCTACCCCACTCCCGCCCACACATTTTAGGTATCAGGTAATATGGTGTGCTCTTTTTTTTTTTAGGTTGTCCTGCACTTTTTCACTGATCTCTCCCTCCACCCAGGAGTTTGACCCAGTGGTTCCTCCAACGCCTTCCCAAGATCCAAGACCCAGTTAAATCTCCAGATTTATCAGGACAGCTTCCCCAGACTCCCTTTTCAGAGGCACTATCAACTTCCCCTTTCCTTCGCACTTCACATTTCTAATCCAGCAGCCATTACATTCTAACCTGTCGTTTCCATTTTTCAGACTGCGATCACCCTCTGGGAGGTCGTTTAAGAAGTCACTGTGTGTAGTGCCTCACACAGTGCCTGGTACAAAGAAAATAATGAGTAAGATTTGTTGAAATGAATCTAAACCCTAGAAGGGAAAAGGAGAAGTGCTAGTGCCCAGCAGTAAAGGCCGGTCGTGTAGCAAGGCCTGTCCCCAGCTCTCTAGTGGCTGGAGAATGTGGCGCGACAAGTCTTGGGCAAATGTTCCCGAACTACCTTTACTAATTTCTTTACTTTCACAGAAGAATCTGCAAGTTTTTCTCCAACAGCTTCGGGCCCCGCCTGAGGGCGGTGCAAGACGGGTGTGGGGTAGGGATGCCCAGTCTCAAGGCTATTCTAGACTCAGCTTTCAGTTTTCATTTTTAAACTTTGGCAGATTTCAGTTCTAAGCTAGGGGCGGAGGGTGTAAAGGGTTTCCCGGCGTAAATTTCGCGTTCTAGGGAAGTCTCCCAGCATTCGGGAATTCGCCTAATTTATCCTTCGCACATTTCCCACAGCTAGGAATCTACCGAGTGCTCCCGACCTCCACACATGGTCGGTGCTAAGAAGCTCGCGTCGGCTCCACGCTCATCTCAGATGCTTCCTCCAACCCTCCGGGCAAACCCAGGACGGGCGTTTGGGGGAGCTCCCAGCTCGCAGTAGCAGGCGGAGTAGGGGGACCGTCGGACTACAACTCCCAGGCTGCTCCGGGAGCATTGCGAAGGAGGAGGCGAGCGGGGGGGGGGGGTGGCAGGGAAATCCCGCCCCGCTGCGCAGCAGCAACGACACAAAGCCTGACTTTACAACCTCACAGAGAAAGTGGAAGTAAGAGGGCTTAGGTGGGGAGGCTAAAGGAGAGAAAGAACGAGAAGGGAAAGCCGCGGAGAGGGAAGCCCCTCACCTTGGTAGATGAGAAGGGGGCGGCTTTCATAAGTGATCCCCCCGCCCGCGCCCCTCCCGCGCCAGGTTCTCCTCAGTGCCCCGCCAGTGCCTACTGTCCCTCAGAGCGCGGTTACTCCCGGCCGGGAAGCGGGAGCCCGGCCGTCTCGCGGGCTCCGAGCGGGCCAGCGGGCTGCGCCTAGACTCCCCAGCCCGAGTGCGGGACGAAAGCGCGGGGCCGAGGAGGGGCTGAGAGTGAAGCGGCGCGGCTGACGAGTTAGGGCCGGGGTAGGGGAGGCTGTGGTTCCCGATAGAGAGAGGGAGTAGTGTCGGGCGGAGGCGAGGTGAGGTGAGGCGCCAGGAGCCTTGAGCGGCTCCCCTGAGAGGGGCGTCCGCGGAAGCCAGCGGGGAGGCAGGCGGGGGCATCGCGCCGGGAACAGTGCGGACAGCGGGGTGCCGAACCCGGCGCCGGCGGAGAGGTTGGGGCGCCCCCCTCCCCGCAGGAGGAGCCTAGCGCTCCTCCGCCATCCCTCCCCCGCGCGCCGGGTTCGGTCCTCCGCGGGCTGCGGCGGGCCGGCAGTGGCTGTGGCCAGATAAGGGGGAGCGACGGGGCCGCCGCCCCCGGGCCGGGCGGGCCGGGACTGGGGGCGGGGGCGAGGGCGAGCGAGGCGGGGCGGCGGCGGGGCCTCAGGCGCGAGGGCGCGGGTGACGGCGTTGAGGGGGAGCGCCGAGAGGCGAGGAGGGCAGGCTGCGGGCTGGTGGCCGGGCAGCCCGCCTAGCTGCCCGCTTTGCGCCGCTGGCCCACGCCGCAGTGTGTTTTGTGGACGGCGCCCTCCCGGACAGGCCAGTAGAGTCCAGCTGAGTGCCCGGCCGCCTTCGACGCGATGTTCCGTCAGAGCTTGAACCGTTTTGTAAGTACACTCGCTGCGGCTGCACGCGTACCAGGCGGCGTACTCCCAGCCCCTTCGCCGGGTCCCTCAACAAATTTCTGAGGGGGTCACTGGGAGACGCCACCCTCGTCCCCTTTCGTTCAAACTGAAACGCCTTGCCCGGGTGGCCACGGTGGGGAGGCAGGTCGGGCTCTCGGGGTAGCCACCCCCGCCCCCAGGACATTTGAGCCCGGGCTTTCCGGGGCTGCCAGGAACTCTGCCTCGGAGTGGGGGCCGCCCTGGAGCGGCGTGGTGGGGGTCTCGGGGAAGGACAGCCCCGGGGGCCCCTCGGTGTGCTAATTAGACGAAGATGGCGTTTTATTATCCGGGAGGAAGCTTTCTTTTGTTTCCTCTGCCACGAGCACATGGAGGTAAACCTAGACCTGTCACTGTGGCCCAAAAGAAGAGCGGGGGCCCGAGGGAGCCGGAGGCTGGAGCGGGACTCAGTGTTGCCTGGGGCTCGGCCCGGCCGGGCGAGCGGCTGCTGACCCGAGGCGGGGCAAACTTTAGAGACCCCGCCTGCGAAGCTCACCTTCGGGGTATTGTAAACGCGAGGGCGCTGGTCGGGATGGGCCGGCGGCTGTGGAGCCCTGGGGAGGCTGCAGCGCGCTACCGGCGCTGCGGAGCGCGGGTCTGAAGCCTCGCGGAGGACTGAGCGCCCCAGCCAGCCAACCTTTGGGAGAGGGCAGGCTGCGGCTGCGGCTGGGCTGCTCCAGCCGCGTTTCCCCCTTCCACATCCCCAGAAAAGGGAATTGCATTTCCGTGGGAGTTTGGCATGGGGAAAAAGCGGTTTCTGGCTTCTGACTTTTGAGTAACCTGTTTACACCTAGAAGGCACGTGAGGAGTGGAGCAAAGTAGGGGCCATTTACTTCTGTGCTATTTGTAGCAACTTCCTTAATTTTCAGAGGAGGTGGCGGGAATAGGATTTATTTTTGCCAACGATGTGAAAGAAAGGGTTCATCTGCAAATTTTGATTTTTCTGCACTTAAGCAAAAAGGTTGAGTGCTGAGCGCCTCCCCCACCGCCCTTACTGTACGTGTTGGAGAACTTTTTATTCCATCACTCCTAATGAAAGCATTGCTGACATTTTTCAGAAGGGGGATGAAATTTGCTCTCATTTTTTTCTGCATTTGAAACTTTCACACATGTACCCTAGTTAAAAGTAATACTTGAACACAATTCCTTTTTAGGATATTATCACCACAGTCTTGCTATGCTAATGTTTTTCTAAACGTTTACCTCACTCAGACATGCAGTAGGAAATGGGAGCAGGTTATTACCTGTGGCACAGAGCAATAGAGGTTGTACATACCATGGATCTTGAGATCCATAGGAAATGACTTTTATTTGGATGCTTTACTGAAGCAGGTGTCTAAAATTTCTCACATTTAGCCTCTAAAAGCATTGTACTTCATATTCTGTTTCACATGGTTTCTTGTGATGGTGAAGTGTTGTTTCGGGTGATAAAAAACGAAAAGGTGACAAGAAGAGCTAAATAGTAATATTTTGAGAAAAGGATGAGCTTTTCACATGGCACTGTTGTGTTGGAAAACAGCTGGGCTTTGGATCCTATTCAATTCATTAGCTTAAATTTGAGATGTCAAATTTTTCAAATGGGATTTTAATATTTGAAACTAAACGACTCAAGTGTTGATCTAAAAGCCCCCTTTGCCTCTTGTCTTGATAAGATTGATCTGCATTGTATCATAGTCCAGTAATTAAGCAGTGCTGGCGGCGAAACCAGTGCTTGCAGTAGAATTTGCAGCAGTTGCTGAGGTGCCATCCTGCAGGTTTGAGTCTAGTTCTTGCATCCCTAACCAAGATCTCTGCAGAGAATCACTTTTGCTCACACTGAAAGGAGCTCTAACCTCATTGTTTCAGCTGGAATGTAGTGCAACTGCACACATTTTCCTGAACAGCCATGTCGATGGTAAGTCCTGGGAATTTGTACCAGTATAATATGTTGGAAGGTTCTTAGGAGTTCTGTCTGAACACTAGGCCTAGGGCAAGGAACTAAACTGTATGTTGTTGAACTGAATGCAAAACATCCTATCAAATTCTCTGTTAAAAAATGTCTTTAAAAATTGGAGGGGGGGCAAATTTTAGATCTCTTATATCAGTAAACCATATGTGCTCTCGTCTTTTGCCTGGCCCAGATTCAGATTATTTGAGGGCTATTCACATTTAAATCACTAGAAGGCTAAAATTAAAGATTAGGTGGGACTTTGAGACTTGAACATAAGGTAGATGTAGTCTAAATTCTGTCCTATCCTTAGGATTGTTTTAATATTTTAGAGATAGAGCTGTGAATTTCTTTCAGAATCTATTGTGCTATTTTGACAGAGCTATACTTTCTGACAGGCTTTAAACGTTAAATAAATTACAGTAGTGTTGAATGCAGTTGTTGGTCATTGAAAACTAGAGGACTGTGTATTAGAGGACAGCTTTCTTTACATTGTAAGCCTGATGTGGGAAGTAAGAATCTCTTAAGAGTCTCATCGTCTTCTATAGCCCAGTTGTGTTTGTTGAGTCCTTCTTAAAATGCCATTTATTTTCCCTGGTTCTCCATTTTCCAGCTAAAAGAAATAGTGATTAATTGTAGTTTATAAATACATGGACCTGAAGTATTTGCCATTATGGTCCTTCCTTTCTGATGTATTATAATTTTTCTTTTGACAGTTTTGAGGTAGAAAGAAATTGGTGGATTTGGTGTATAGCACTTTCGGATTTAGTCTCATGGGGAGTCTCTTAAAAGATTTAAGAGTTGGATGTCTCAGAATGCAATAAAAGCACTGTCTGTTCTCAGTCAACATCTTGATAAACAATAAATAAATAATAGTAGCTTGGTCTATGCAATATTTCCTTCAAAGTCATATTTAATTGAAATCAGGATTAGATGAGAGTTAAAGATCATGGTCTTCTATGTTATCCTGTCTTCTTTTACTGTTTAAAGTTTCTAGTGATTATAGTAGCATTTTTCACATAGGTTTAAAGGATTATTGGCAGTTGAAATAGTAAGAGTTTCCTCCTTTTTAGCTCATTAAATTATATCATGCTTAAGATTCAAATAAGACATTTCTTGAAATAGATTAAGGGGCTTGACCAAGTGGATGTTGTCAGTTTAGCTTATCTGAATTTCTAAATTATTGATAGTGAAAACTTACTTTGAGTGTGAAAAACTGGAGTAAATTTATATCTTTGCTCTCAAACTGCTTTGTTTCCATAAAGCATGTAGTATGTAGTAATAATATTATATAAAAACCATCTTACTGAAGAGTCTGGAAAGGTATTAGACTGCATAGGAAGAATGAAGATTCAAAATGAGACTAAAATACAAAATAAGAATTAATGAAATAGGTAGCTACTTATTATTTTGAGTCCAAAGCAGGACTGGTCTAATGAAACAATATATGGAGGCAATTAACAAAATAATTCAGGTAATTGCTTTTTAAAATTTTTTTCCAGAGGCAAGAAGGTTTTGGGTTGCCTTGTTAAATTATCAGGATAATTAAACATTTTTTTTGTTTCACCTCCCTAACAACCTCAGCCTGATGTTGCTGAGTGTGGAAAATATTGGTTTTATTTTGTTTTGTTTATAAAAATACCAGCATGTGTGTATTGCAATATTTTTGCATTTATGGAAGTCTTAAAAATGATCTGTGCAGCTTGGCTCCTACCAGGTAGTTCATACATAGGTAGGTCTAACAGTTAAACTTGACCCTGCCTAAAAGCAACCTTTTTATCATATTGCATTATAATTACCTTTTAAGTTATATGGCTCCCTAGACCAGTCTTTCCCAACTGGGAGAGAATTAAGCCCTAATGCCCTAGGGCATGCATTATGTGTAATAAATTCACTTCTTTCCTACACACTGGAGGAGGAATCCCAATTGAGAAAGGCTGTCTTAAGTTGAATGTAACTGGGGGTAGGGTCAGTTCACAGTATATCCTTACCTCCCAGCACAGTTCTGGTGCCTAGTAGGTGGCTAATAAATATTTGTTGAAAGAACAGCTTTTGTATGTCTTACATAAATAGTAGCCTTTTCTTAAAGTGATTTGTAGTAAACCCCTGTTGTATCCAGAATGGGGAGTTCTAGTTAATTGGTGTATACTATATGCTAATTACCAGTTTTCTAAGAATTGAATGAGTACATCTAATGCTGAAGCTATATTGACTATAATATAATCTTTCTTCGATGATTATTCATTTTAGGTTTTGCAGAACATTATTTCATTCAGCAAATATTCACTGAGCACTGCAGTAAATCTTGGGAACACATTGTGGGCAAGACAGACAAGGTTCCTGTCTTGAGGAAATTTAATTATTACATTCATATAATAGATTTAGAGTGCATGGTGACTGCACTGTATTTAATAAGTTTGTACATACCACAAAATCTGATCTTTATGAATAAGTTATTGTTGTATACTTGTCAACTTGTCATCTTTCTACTAAAAATAGATTGTATAATCTCTTATTTTCTGGTTCTTTGCATGTCAGATAAAAAGGAGTTGTATATGACACCTTCAATATGACATATACATGGAAAATTGCTCTTTTGCAAATAGATGCTAGACTGATCCTGTGCAGGGTGGGAAACCTATTTAGGAATGAACTATTCCACTTGAAATAAATCTTTACACTAATGAAAACAGGTTTTTGTCCCCCCCATCTGCTTTTTATTGATGAAGCAACATGCAACTCTGAATGTCTCCTAAATACCTTCAGTAAATTTTTCCTTTTTGTTGCTTTTGTTTATGAGCATTCTTAATAGTTTAACCCTTTAATGGATACCCTTAGTGGGTGAGTGTCTATATTATCAGGTAGTTTCCAATGTTCCTAATAGACTTTTATCAGGTGAGATTTGGACAGGTGAAGCTGGCCATTTTCATATTGTTGTAACTGTGCAAGTTTGATGTAGCTCAGCTTGTTTCCTTACCCAGGCTGCTAGTGGACGTTGCCCCTGTGGGCAGTGTGGCCAGTGACCCCTGAAGAACCTCAGCTAACTGTGTCTGCATGATGTGCAAAGAACTGGCTCCTTGTATGAATTTTAATACTGGTTTGTTGAGTGATGGAAAGAGTCATCAAGGCTGACTGCTTGTTTAGCATGGTTGATCAGTTCTCTCAAGGAGGATAAATGCATAGCATACAAAGTAAAAATGCAATTTTTCTTTAATTTTCTTTAAGATGATGAAGTTTCCTATATATCTGTAGGGATTTATACAGATTAACCCCTAGAATGATTCCAGCCATGATCGGGGAAAACATTCTGGTTGAATGGATGAAGGTTCTGGGCTTCCACAAGTGAATTGAGTGTGCTGTTCTCAAATTTATTTCTGTTAACTTAATGTTTACCTTCTTGGCCTGGCATAAGTGTAGGTCAGCAGTGATCATAAAACAAACATATTAGTATGACTGCAGCATATGTTAACACTACTGCAGCTTAATGATGAATGAGTGCTCAGCACTGCAGATATGGGCGCGGGATGCCCTATGCCAGCACATTGGCAGGCTGCTCCTCAATTACTGCAGAGTATGGACAGATTGCTGGTTCAGCTGACTTCTTCACTATAGAAGATGTAGTTTGTGAGTGGTATTGGGCCAGGGTTATCCAGATTTAGGAGGCTAATCTGAACTTGTGAGGTATACACGTTGTCATTGATTTCTTGCCTCTTATTTATTTAATAGAATATGGGAGGATTGGCGAGGCCCATCCTGTTCAAACAGATACCATCATCTGTTTTTTACACTCTTCTATTACATGTTGTCTTAAAGTATTAAGGTGGTAATACCTTCCTAGTCTCTTCCTCTTCACCAAGGTATTCTTGGAAAAATCAGAATAGCATTCTTGATAATGATCTTATAGCTAGCATAGCATCAGGAAAACAGTAAATGTTCAGCAAATACTTGCTGAATTGTTTTGAAGTGAATTGACAACACAGGCTGAGTCAGTAATAACAGGTGAAAAATGATCTGTTGAGTAAGCAGCCACCAGGAAAATTCAGCATTTCAGACTACTATGGAAAACTGTATAGCACTGAAAATAATTTCCTTTTCAGTGGACAAAATACTACCCTAAACTTACTTTAAGTGACAAAGAAGTAACAATTACATGCCTGCTTAAAAAGTAATCAGAATAAGTTTGCTCTTTACTGAGGCTGTTTTCTTTATTCACCCAGAAAGATATTTTTTTTGTTGTTGTTTTTAGTTTTTATTTTGAGACAGATTCTTACTAAATTACTGAGACCAGCTTTGAATGTGTGATGCCTCAGCCTCTTTAGTTGCTGGAAATACAAGTGTGTGCCCCCATCCCAGGCTCTTTAACCCATTCCCCCTTCTTGGACATTTATAGAACACTCTACTGTCCTCAGCTTCTAAAATTATCAATAATTTGTATTTTTTTTTTAGTTAAATGCAGTTGATAACGTTTGTATTTTCTTTTTCTTTTGTAGTACCAGGTATTTAATCCAGGGGTGCTTTACCACTAAGCTGTAACTTTAGCCTGCATTGGCCCCCACCTATACTGGTGATTGAACCCAGGGCCTCATATATGCTAGGCAAGCACTCTACCACTGAGCTACATCCCCAGCTCTTTTTTATTTTTATTTTGAGACAGGGTCTCACTAAATTGCTGAGGCTAATCTCAAACTTGCCATTTTCCTGCCTTAGCTTCCCAAGTTGCTGGGATTACATGCGTGTGCCACTGCCCTCAGCTATAATGCTTATATTTTCTGTGTCACCATTACATCAAACTTATTTCAAAAACCAAAGCTGCAATGTTAATTCTTCAAGGACTTTATGTCATTCAGTTTACCACAGTAAGTATACATTACTTGGATTTAGGATACCATTTAGTATTTATTACTGGGCTTGTGAGATACATATCTGTTTGTACCCAGTCACCATCAGCTAATGGATAACTGTAGCAAGAAGGCAGTGCACACAAGAGAAATTGTAGAGTGTGAGGTATTTGGAAGCAGTTGTGTTGAGAAATGAACTTCATCCTTGTTAAAAAGGATTAGTGCAAGCCCTAATTCTGAAATTTACTCCTTAGCTTGAAAAATTTGACATTGCAGGTCATAGTTTGTATACATCAAAGGGTTTCTTCAAAATGTGGTCCTTGGTCTTCTTGCACAAAATCACCTTGGATACTTATTATATCTTTGTCTCAACCCTACTGAATCCAAGTCTCAGATAATTGGTTCCAGAAAACTGTAGTTTAACAAGCATTCCAGGTGGGTCTTAGGCTTACTAAAATTTGGGAACATCCATATATCATGTGGTAAACACTGAAATATTTATTTTCTAGGCACACTTTCTGTTCACCTCACTATACTTCAGTTTCTTCATCTATAGGATGGGAATAATACTACCTATTTCACAAGGTTGTTGGAAAAATGTTTGCTATATATTCAACACCATACCAGAACCACCTCCAGGTTTGATGGTTCCCTAAGAGGGCTTACAAGACTTAGCATGTATGTATTCTTTTTTATATACTGGGGATTGATCCTAGCAGAGTGTTTTTTATTTTTTGGTATTGGGGATTGAACCCAAGGGTGCTTTACCACTGAGCTACATCCTAATCCCTTTTTAAAATTGTTTAAATTTATTTTTTTACCTCAGGGATTGAACCCAGTTGTGCTTTACCACTGAGCCATATTCCCAACCCTTTTTATTTTTTATTTTGAGATGGGGTCTTGCTAAGTTGTTTAAGGTCTTGCCAAGTTGCCAAAGTTGGCCTCAAACTTCCAATCCTCCTGCCTCAGCTTCCCGAGTTGTTGGGATTACAGGTATATACCACTATGCCTGGCCCATGGATGTTTTTACCACTGAGCTACATTCCAGTCCTTTTTATTTATTATTTTGAGAACGGGGCCTTGCTAAGTTGTTGAGAATGACTTCAAATTTGTGATCTTCCTGCCTCAGACATCCAAGTTGCTGGGATTACAGGTGTGTGCCACCACACCTGCTACCTTTTTAAATTTTTTTTTTTTTTTTTTGCAGTTGAACCCAGGGCCTTGTGCTTGCAAGGCAGGCACTCTATCAACTGA
>JAJEJO010000941.1:0-19866 GCA_020662805.1 Glaucomys volans | reverse complement strand
TTGAACCCAGGGCCTTGTGCTTGCAAGGCAGGCACTCTATCAACTGAGCTATACCCCCAGCCCCCCCTTTTTTAATTTTTAATTTTAGGATAGTATCTTGCTAAGTTGCTTAGGACCTGATTAAGTTAATGAGGCCGGCCTCAATGCAATTCTCCTTCCTCAGCTACCCGAATTGCTGGGATTACAGGTGTGCACCACCATGCCTGGCCCATGGGTGCTTTAACCACTGAGCTACATTCCAGTCCTTTCTATTTATTATTTTGAGACAGCTAAGTTGCTAGACTGGCTTCAAATTTGTTGATCCTCCTGCCTCAGCCATCTAAGTCACTGGGAATACAGGTGTGTGGCTCTGTGCCCAGCACAGCATGTAGGTATTATTGTTATTACAGCAAAAAGTTATAAAGCATAGTAAGCAAAGGGAAAAGGTACATAGGAGCAAAGTCCAGAGAAAACCATATTCAAGCTTCCAATAGTCATCTTCCTCTGAAATCACACAAGGTATGCTTTAATTCCTTTAGCAAGTTGTGACAACTTGTGTAAAATGTTTTCTACTGGGGAAACTCATTACTAACTCAGCATCCAGGATTTTATTGGGATTTAGTCACTTAGGCACCCTACACCTGGCACATACCAAAATTTTACATTCCCAGAAGGAAGGCAGATATTTAGCATAAATATTGTTTGTAGAGTTTAAGCACAGCAAACCACTTTCAACAGTTAGGGTGATAGGAATCCTGAAATTCAAGTCTCCATACCAGCCAATGACCAAAGCAGGCCTTTTTAAGATTAGCAGTCTCATCAGGTGCTGTGTTGCATACCTGTAATCCCAGTGACTGGATTTGGAAGGCTAAAGCAGGAGGATCACAAGTTCAAGGCCAGCCTGGGTCACTTAATGAGCCTGTGTCTCAAAATAAAACAATTAAAAGGTCTGGGAATGTAGCTCAGTGGTAGAATGCCTCTGGGTTCAATCCCTGGACCACAAGGGAAAAAAATGAATGGTAATCTCAGGCCTGCTTTGTTAACTCTTTCTTCCACACTATTGCTATGAAATACTGGTATTGAAGGGGAATGACTGGCCCAAGATCTTTAAGCTCATCAGCAGCAGAGTAGAGTCTAATACATTTAGCAATCACATCTTCTTTCCATTGCTACCCACAGCCATGCTTTTCTTTTATGGATCATTTCTTTTCATATTGTTGACAGCATTCACTATTTGTCACTTGCAGCAGAAGAGCAGACTGCCGGTGTTAACTTGATGCACCCAGTGGGGGAGCCAGGAAGTATTGATGTTTCTGCCAGTTTAGCGTCAACACTTGCTGGTTTCCTCTCTGGAGCATCACCAAGTTCGTGGATTTTCATTTTTCCCGACTTTGGGACTTTTGCTACTGTTCCTACCCCTCCTTGTTCCATTCATTTGTCCATATTCCCAGCATTCATTTTATTGTTACTTCATCCCTTTCTGTACATGGCCAACTTTTAGCTCATAGGCAGCTGATGTAAAAATCTTTCCACATAGTGGACATAATGAAGAGTGTTTTGGTAAGAAAGTCTATTTAGGAGAAAGAAAGAATTCTTGGGCTAAAATGAGTTTTTTTGGCAGTATTTACATATATTGTTGTATTCCAGAATTGTTTTTGATTTTTTTTGGGGGGGTACCAGGGATTGAACCCAGGATACTTAACCACTAAGCCACATCCCATTTTTTATATTTTTTGAGATAGAGTCTTGCTAAGTTGCTGAGGCTGGCTTTGAACTTGTGATACTCCTGCCTCAGCCTCCTGAGCTGCTGGGATTACAGGTATGTGTCACCACACCCAGCTGTTTTCGAATTTCATAGTCAAGGAAATCCCCAGGAATACCTCTCTGGTTCTTCTCAAAGTTGGTTGTTTTTACTATTATAAAGGAAAATTAACAATTTTTTAATTTGAGCAGGGAATCAGTAAGGAGGTCTTGCTGGAAGATGCAGTAATCCTACAGATCGACAGGGAGCAGAAGCCATGAGGGAGCTGTCACAAATAAGTAACAGCTGGGTAGAGCAGATTATGTAAACTACACCTGTTTTGTAAGCAGTGGTGATGTGTTTTAAGCTTTGCAATTAATGTAGTTTGCAGTAATATGGATTAAGGGATCTATAGTATAGTGCACAATTTACTTTGGCTGACTTTTTTTTTTTTTCAGGAGACAGGGTTTTATGATGTTGTCCAAGGATCCTTTTGCCCAAGCCTCCCATGTAGCTAGAACTATAAGTGTGCACCACTATGCCTGGCATAGACTTTTTTTTTTTTTTTTTTTTGAACCAGGGATTGAACTCAGGGATATGGCCACTGAGCCACATCCCCAGCCCTATTTTGTATTTTATTTAGAGACAGGGTCTCACTGAGTTGCTTAGGGCCTCGCTAAGTTGCTGAGGCTGGCTTTAAACTCGTGATCCTCCTGACTCAGCCTCCCAAGTCGCTTGGATTACAGGCGTGCGCCACCACACCCGGCTAGACTTCTTTTCTGAAAACACATAAATCCTAAGCTTTCTTTGATACTCATGTCCTATTAGGTGCTATAGACAGGTCTATTCCTGTTCCTGAACTCTGGAAGAGGAGGAAAAAGACATACACAAGACCGATCCCTACCAAATTCTAGTAGTTCTTCAGTGTCATTCTTTACAGGAGCACACACAGTAAGTGCAGGAGGTGCTAGCTCACACTATAGCTGTGGTGGTTGAGGAGAGCTTTGTAGAGGAGATAGCATGTGAACTGGTCCTTTGGGGATCCAAAGGACTGAAGGTTATGGGATTATTAGGTAGGAGAACCTCATTACAGGAGGAGGAAATTACCTGAGCAGTGGTGCAGGGTTACTGTCTATGACATTCATAGTAGGGGGATGTGTCAGTTTAGAGAACATAGATTCCAACTCCAAATCTGTTAGGGCTGTTCTAACAAAGTACCATAGATGAGTGGTTTATAAATAACAAATTTATTTCTCACAGTTCTCAAAGAAGTGGGATCAGTATGGTAGCATGGTCAGGTTTTGATGAGGACTTTCTTATGGGTTGCAGATAACTGACCTCTTGCATCCTCATATGGCAGAAAGAGTTCTCTGTGGTCTGTTTTATATAAGTGCACTGGTTCCATTCATGAGGGCCTTGCCTACATTACCTAATCACATCCAAAGCCTCCATCTTGTAGTATCATCACATTGGGAGATAGAATTTCAACATGAATGGAGGAGGCATAAACATCCTAGTCAGTAACAGTATAAAAATTTCAACTTAGCTATTCAGTGCTTTATGTTTACTCTAGGAAAATTGAGAGTTTAAAAAAGGGGGCACTAAAAATGGACATTGGGTGGCTTCAGGTCTCTACAAATAATAGCTATACAAATCTTCCCATAATGGCTCTTTTCTGATACTCTTGACTCCAGTGTCCTCAAATCTCATTTGGAGCTCTAAGGTGGTGACTGGAAAGAAATAAGCATTTGGGATAATAAATTATGACCTTAATTAATCTAATTCCTGTAGTATTATATGACTTGATACTTAAGTTGCTCTGCTTCAATAATGGGTACACAATTCCAAAAACTGGACACAAAGGCACAGGGGTGGTAGTTTATCATACGAGTACTGGTGGTCATTTATTTTAAAAGCTGGGGAAGGCATTTATTCAGGAGCACATTCTTTACTGTAACTTTTATTTCACTGCTACTAGATAAAGTGGCTCTTAATAGGTATTTAGACCTGAGAACATTATTCTGATTTACCAGAATGATAATTGCATCTTATTCCATCATAACCAATGTATTACCATGCCCAATTGATGCCACTTGATCATCACAACTGCCACTCTAGTCCTAGTCATGGATATCTCTTTCTCATTTGTTTCTCTTCTAGTCTTTCCCCTTTGAATAAATGGCACCATCCCCTACCTAGTAGTATAAGCTAGATACCTACCAGTCATCCTTAATAGTTCCTTTTTCCTTTCATCCCACATTTCCAATCTCTCAGCATATGCAATAGTTTCTGTATCTGAATGTCCTCTCAAATCTATCCACTCTCTTCATTCCCACCCCTTCTATCATCTGAGTTCAAGGTACTGCTATCACCTGGACCATTGCAATAATTGATCTCATTTACTCCTGTGCTCTTCAATCTGTCCTGTACACAAGACCAGAGGGATCTTTTTTTGTGGGGGGGGATCTTTTTTTTAAAGGGTTTTTTTTTTAATCTTTTTTGGTAGAGTTCTTTTTTGTTGTTGTTGTTTGGAACTGGGGATTGAACCCCAGGGCTTTGCAAATGTGAGGCGAATGCTTTGCTGCTGAGCTACATCCCAGCCTGAGAGACATCTTTTATAAATGCATACCTGAAGGTCTTCAGTGACTCTTCACTGCTCTCTAGACAAAGACCTTGCTGGTATCACTCTCACTCATCCTTACATTATAAAATTTGCTTTTAAATATTGAGATATAATTCATATAACATAAAATTTACCATTTTAAAGTATTCATGTAAGTGGTTTTTAGTATATTTGCTATGTTGTGCAACCATCACAACTAATTCCAACAAATTGACGCTATCTCAAAAAGAAACCCTGTACCTATCAATTGTTAGTCCTAAACCTTTCCCCACCCCTGCCAACCACCGATCTACATTATCTCTGGATTTGCCTGTTCTGGACATTTTGCATAAATGAAAAAATAATGTGCTCCTTTGTGACTGCTTTCATTCAGTGTATTTTATTTATTTTCAATTTTTTATTTTTACAGACTGCATTTTGATTCATTGTGCAGAAATGGGGTACAACTTTTTCTATGGTGCTACAGGATGTAGATTGACACCATTTGTGTAATCATACATTTACATAGGGTAATGATGCCTGTCTCCTTCCACTATTTCTCCTATTCCTGCCCATTACCCCCATTCGTTTCCCTCTACACAATCCAAAGTTCCTCCATTCTTCTCTTACCCCCCCCAACCCCATTATGTATCATCATCCACTTTTCAGAGAAAACATTCACCCTTTGGTTTTTTGGAATTGGCTTATTTCACTTAGTATGATATCCATTTACCTGCAAATGCCACAATTTTATTCTTCTTTATGCCTGAATAATATCATTCAGTGTATTAAAAATTTTTATTCTTTTTAGATATTCATGACAGTAGAATGTATTTTGACATATTATACATACATGGACTTTAACTTCCCATTCTGTGGTTGAGCATGATTTGGAGTTTCACTGGTCATGCATTCATATAATGAACATAGGAAATTTATGTCCAGTTCATTCTGTCTTTCCTATTCCCATTCCCCCTCCCTTCCCTTCATTCCCCTTTGTCTAATTCAGTGTCATTCAGTGTATTTTTAAAGTTTATCCATGTGTTAGCTTGTGTCACTACTTCTCTTTTATGGCTGAGTAATATTCTGTTACGGATATACCATGTTTTGCTTATCTGTTCATCAACTAATGGATTTTAGGGGGTTTTTTTGCACTTTTTGGGCTAGTGTGAATAATGCTGACTTGAACATTTTCATCCATGTGGACATTATATTTTCAATTCTTATGAGTATATAAGAGTGGAATTACTGGGTCATACTGTAATTCTGTTTAATGTTTTTAAGAGCTACCAAACTGCTTTCTGTAGGTCTTGTTCATTTAAATAATTTTCAGTTGTGATTAAAAATATAAAACCATCTAATCTTCATTTTTTAGATGGGTTCTTGCTGTGATGCTCATTCTGGCCTCAGAATTCTTGGCTGAAGTGATCCATCTCAGCCTCCTGAGTAGCTTGGACTACATGCACATGTCACCACAGCCAGTTCCATCTAGCCTTTTTTGGGAGTATGTGTATTTGGTGCTGGGAATTTAAACCAGCACATGCTATGCAAGTGTTCTGCCACTGATCCACAACCCCAGCCCCATTTAACCTTTTATTAAATGTAGAGTTGAGTAGTGCCATGTGTATTCACATTGAGTACAGCAGATCTCTAGGACTTTTTCATTTCATAAAAACTGAAACTCTACACCTGTTCAACAATAACTCCCCATTTGCCTTTCCTTTTAGTCCCTGGCATCCACCCATTTTATTCTTTTTCTCTCTTGTTTTTATGAGTTTAGCTATTTTAAATACCACATGTAAAATCATGTGTGAAATCATGCAGCATTTGTCCTGTGATTTGCTTATGTCACTTAGCATGTTTTCCAGGTTCATTCATGTTGTATCATGACAGGATTTCCTTCCCTTTTAAGGTAGAATATATTCCTTTGTATTATACAGCAAATCTTGCCCCGACCAGCATGACCAAACTCTCGGGTTTGGCGAGGAGCTAAGGGGGATTGGAAAATATTCACAGACACAGATCTTGAAGATTCAGCTGGTATCAGGTGGGGCTCTGCTCTCTGATGGAGCTGCAAATTTAAAGGGTTATGCCAGCAATCTTTATTTATATATGTCTCATTATCAGGTTAAAGACTATGTAACCATTATTCTTTGTATTCAGGAAAGTTACAGAAACTAGGACATCTATGTAACTTTTCCACAGTTGCAGTTCACTGTTGCAAAGTGCAATGTTAGGAGCTTTGTGTAGCTCTCAAAGTCCATTTTAAAAGTTAATATAAGGCAGGAACTAGAGAAGTGGAGCTGGTGAAACATTGTGGTTGTCTAGCATAAGAGTTCTTTCCTTCCCTGGAGCTGTGTGCCTGAGATCAAGATCAGAGCTGATAGGACTCTTGCACAGAGCCTCCTCATGCAGGGCATTGCCACAGCAGCTAGGCATCCTGTGCCCTTGCTACAGAAACATTCCCAGGCACCAGGCATGCCACAGTCATGAGGTCATCAGAGACTCCCCAGTCTCAGTCACTGCTCTCCCATTCTCTGTCAACGCTCTCCACAAAATCTTATTTATCCATCGTTGGATGGGCATTTGGGTCGCTTCTACTAATTGGCTATCATTGATAATGTTGCTATGAAAATACCCAGCTATTTCTCCAAGATCCTACATTCATTCATTCATTCATTTATTTATTCATTTATTTGGAACCAGGGATTGAACTCAGGGACACTCGGCCACTGAGCCACATCCCAGCCCTATTTTGTATTTATTTTGAGACAGGGTCTCACCGGGTTGCTTAGGGCCTTGCTAAGTTGCTGAGGCTGGCTTTGAACTCGTGATCCTCCTGCCTCAGCCTCCCAAGTGTTGGGATTACAGGCATGCGCCACCACGCCCAGCAAGATCCTACTTTTAATTCTTTTGGATGTATACCCAGAAGTAGGGCTGTTGGATCATATGGTAGGTGGCACCATCTTTTTTTCCCCCTTGTGCTGGGGATTGAACCCAGGACCTTGTGTATGTGAGGCATGCACTCTACCAACTGAGCTATATCCCCAGCCCTCTATCTTATTTTTTGAGAAACTTCTATATTGTTTTTCCACATGCATGATACCATTTTATATTCCCCCCATGGATTTAGTTTTCCCACATCCTCACCAACACTTGTCAATGGTCATCATAATTATCATTGTTATTATAGTTTGTGGTACTGGGGCTTAAACCCAGGAGTGCTCTACCACTGAGCTGTGTCCCCAGATCTTTTTTATTTATTTTACTTTGAGACAGAGTCTTGCTAAGTTGCCCACACTGGCCTCAAACTTCCAGTCCTTCTGCCTCAGCCTCCAAATTTGCTGAGATGAGAGGCATGCATCACCATGCCTAGCTGTTACTAATTTTTATGGTAGTTATTTCAATGGTCGTGACATGATAACTGACTATGGTTTTGATTTACATTTCTCTGGGGATTAGTAGTGTTCAACATCATTTACAATACTTGTTGGCCATTTGTATATCGTCTTTTTTTTTTCAGTACCAGGGATTGAACCCAGAAGTGCTTAACTGGTGAGCTCTATCCACAGCCCTTTTTTATTTTGAGACAGGGTCTCACTAAGTTTCTTAGGGCTCTCTAAATTGCTGAGTCTGGCTTTGAACTTGGGATCCTCCTTCCTCAGCCTCTTGAACCACTGGGATTACAGACATGTGCTGCCTTTCCCAGCTGTGTATCATCTTTTGAAAAATGTCTACTCTGGTTATTTGCCCATTTATTAAAAGCATTTGTTGTTGAATTATTTGCAAATATTTTCTTGCATTCCATAGACTGCCTTTTTGCTCTGTTGATTGTTTCCTTAGATTTGCAGTAGTAGCAAAGTATGATATAGTCTTGTCTTTGCCTGTGTTTTCAGTGTCTTGTCCATGAAATCATTTTCAAATCTAAATATGAAGATTTTCCCCTTTTGTTTTTTTTCTTTCATTGAAGGAAATTACACCTGTGGCCTTGTGCATGCTGAACTTGCACTGCACCACTGAGCTATAACACCCAGCCCTTCCCTTATGTTTTCTTCTAGGAGTTTTATAGTTTTAGGTCTTTAATCCATTTTGATTTAATTTTTATATGGTATAAAATAACAGTTCACCTTCATTCTCTTTCTTGTATGTGCTATGCAGTTTTCCCAGCACCATTGGTTGAAAAAACTCCTCATTGAGTGATCTGGACCCTTGTTGGATGTGATTTGATCATAACAGGGTTTATTTCTGGACTCCCTATTTGATTCCATTGTTTTGTAAGTCTGTCTTCTTTATGCCAGTACCACATGGTTTTGATTACATATTTTTTTCCACTACTGGGAATTAAACTACTTAGGCATACTGTACCACTGAGCTACATCCCAACCCTTTTAATTTTTTAAAACATTTATTTTAACACAGGGTCTTGCTCAGTTACCGAGGATCTAGCTAAGTTGCTAAGGCTGACCTTGAACTCGCTATCATCCTGTCTCAGCCTCCTGAGCTGCTGGGATTACAGGTGTGCACCACCATGTCTGGCTTGATTACATAGTATTTTGTAATATGTTTTGAAATCAGAGGTGTGAGACCTCAAACTTTGTTGTTTTTCAGATTGTTTTGAATATTTGGGGTCATTTGAGGTTCCATATGGATATTGTAATGGATTTTTCTATTTCTGCAAAAAATGTTCCTCACTTTTGGTGTTCCATCCACCGTAGAATCTTTGTATTTATCATTCCTCTTGCCTGGTATACTTTTCTGCTATTGTCAGTTGCCTCAAATCTTACTCATTTCTCTGAACTCAGCTTGATCACTTCCCCAAGGAAGCTGATTCTTCCTCAGACAATGCCAGATTCCCAGGTTCTCATACAAAACTTTTCATAATCTTTTTGCAATTGGCTTTACATTTGTGTATTATATTTGTTTGTTAACTTACTCAGTACCTAACTTCCCTCTACATGGTAAGTTCCATGAAAGTAAGAACTGTGACTGTTTTTGCTCATTGCTGTATTCCTAATACCTGTTGCCTGGCATACAGTATATACTCAGTAAATGTTTGCCAAAGAATTAAATAGGATTCCTATTTATATATTTCTAATCTTAGTTGCCATTTGTAATCATAAACTTGTAGAGCTTGATTGAGAGATCAAATTGTCCAGTCCATAGTTTTCACTATTGTTTTTGGTTTAAAAATATCTTTAATTGTACTTTAGAAAAAGACATTTCCTATAGGTGCTAATGCTGTGTTTTATAATATATATAGCATGACTTCTTTTCATTATCATTTTAGGCATTAAATATTCTCTGGTGTAGTTAACGAATAATATTTTATATTTAAATCACCATGGTTCTACGTTTATAACACTTTCTTGAACAATTTACTATTGTATTTTAAAAGTATTCACTTCACTATAAATACCAAACAGGGTGATTATTTTTTTTCTATTTTACAAATCCTTTTGAAACATTTTATGTTTAGATAATTTTGCAGATATTTATTTACACTTTTTAAAAGACAACTTTATTGAAGTGTATGTGCTTTTAATATTATTTTTTTGAGTTAAGGAAGTGCTCTACCACTGAGCCACAACCCCAGCCCCCAGTTTATTGTAATTGTAATGGGGAGTAAATATTCAGAAATGATAATATTGTTCCACTTGAGCACTTATTACACAAAGAAGAAAATAATCTTAGTTTACATGGATCAAAATTTGAAAAATGAGTTTTTTTGTATGTGTGTGTGTGTGTTTGTGTATGGTACTAGGGATTGAACCCCAGTGCTTTGCAGGGTGTGCTAGGCAAGAGCTCTACTACTGAGTGCCCACCCTTTTCAAATTTTGAGACAGGTTCTTGCCAAGTTTTCTGGATGGTCTCAAACTTAGGTTCCTGGTGCCTTAGCCTCCCAAGTAGCTGGGATTACAGGTATGCCTCACCATACTGGCTTTTTTTTTTTCTTTTGGTGCTAGTAATTGAATCCATGGCTTTGCCCACACTAGGCAAGCACTCTGCCACTGAATTACTTTTTAATTCTTTTGATCATTTTACCTTCACCATAGGCGTTTGTCTTTTGTTAGGGTGTCTGTGTACAGAAATGATTTCAATCAGAGCCTTGAATTGCTGATCCATGGTTTCATTGGTATGTTGCATGTTTATGGAATCGTTTTGGTTATAAATTGTCTTTCCTTTGCCTTCTCTTAATATTATTAAAACAGCAGAAATGAGAGTGGTAATTTCCACGAGACATTCTATGTGCTTTACAAGCATCAGTTCACAGTGTGCATTTGCTTATTGCATTAGTTAGGATGCTGCAGAAAAAGAACCAATAGACTGCACATATATATATATATATATATATATATATACACACACACATATATATATACACATATATATAGAATATATATATATATATATATATATATATATATATATTTGTAAAGAATTGGTTCCCAGAGTCATGCAGGCTGACAAGACCCAAGATCTGAGTTGGCAAGCTGGCAACACGTGAGAGCCAATGGTGTAAGTTCCAGACTGAAGGCAATAGGCTCAAGGCCCAGGAAAAGCCACTGTTTCAGTTCATTTCTAAAGGCAGGAAAAAAAATCAGTGTCCCAGCTTGAAGGCCATCAGATAGGAAGAGTTCTTCCTTACTCTAGGGAAGGGCTAGTTCAGATCTTCAACTGATTAGATGAGACCCACCCACACTAGGGAAGGTTATTTCTTTGCTCAGTGTACTAATTCAGAAGTTCATTTCATGCAGTAACACCCTTATAGACACATCCAGGATAATGCTTTGCCAAATATCTGGGTATTCTGTGACCCAAACAAGTTGACATATAATATTAACTATCACACTTAATGTTTTAGGATTATATGAAGAAGAATGAGTAAATGTGAAGTGTCTATAGAGCAGGCATGAAAAAGTTTGCAATAAATAACTTTGTTAACATTTCCAACTGTGTAAAATGAAGTACTTTTGCATAGTGAGTCCTAGAATTGGTAAAATTTTGACTTTAGAGACCATTTAGTAGTCCACCCTCTTCACTATAGCTATAAGAGAGGATAAGTGGCTTGCCCAATATTATTTAGTGAATGGAAATTCAGAAATATGTACTGCAGAAAGATGGAATTCCAGACTCAGCTTTTTTACCTATGTCCTCAGTTTCCTCATCTGTGAATTACAAGGGCTCCGAAGTTCTTTCTGTACTGTATATTTAGGTTTCACAGTCTAGGATTGGATATCTTTTAGACTATTTTCTATTGATTTGTGCATCTATTTACTTTTCAGGTTTCCAATTCTTGATTTCCTGTGTGGCTATACTCTTTCCCAAATTTGTTTCCCTATTAATAATAATGAGTTTGAATCAAATTATCTATACTTTGGATGTGAACAATGACAAATTTAAAGAAGTACTGTTCCTGGGTGTTTTAGTCAGCTTTTTGCTGCTGTGGCCAAGGGAATTGGCTCAGGACATCATACCAAGAAGCAGAGGGAGTGCTCTGCTCACCAAGGACAAAATATGAACCTCAAAGGCAAGCCCCCAGGGACCTACCTCCTTCAACCACACCCTACCTGACTGTAGTTACCACCTAGTTAATCCCTATCAGGGGATTAGTGACTGATTAGTTTAAACCTCTTTAACATACATTTCATCTCTAAGATTTCTTGTATTGTCTTAGGTGTGAACTTTTGGGCGACACCCCGCATCTAAACCATAACAATTGGTTTTTTTATTTTTTTAGATACTGGAGATTGAACCCAGTGGTGCTATACCACTGATCTGTATCCCTAGCTCTCTTTTTAATTTTATTTTTAGACAGAGTCTCACTAAATTGCTGATCCTTGAACTTGTGAACCTTCTGCCTCAGCCTCCCAAGTTGCTAGGATTACAGGTGTGTGCCACTGTGACTGGTTTGTTGATGGGCTTTTCGTAGTGGTTGTGTTTTTTAGTTTCACACTGGCATGAATGTTTGGGGATCAAATAAAGACCCAGGTGTTTGTCAGTACCCTTATTATATTACCTACTTAGCTAATAGCACTAATAGGGAAGACCTTTTTTTTTGATGTTGGAATATTATGGGCAGGTTTTCTGGGGTGCAATACTGCTTCCTTTGCCAGTGGCTGCCTGTTACTATTCCCAAAGGCACTCTTTACTTGGAACATAGTTATAGAATGGTACATAGAAAGGCAGCCCTTCAATTGACTGAGTGACAGCTGCTAGGAGACAGTAGAAAACAGTACACGCACACACACATAAAAACCCACTTGAGAACCAATAGTAATTTGGTAGAATGGAATTGGATGCCTTGTGATAGCATCTTGTCTAATCTATCACTGTCTGTGATTTGGTAGGGAAAATCAACATATGTTTTAAAATAAGACCAAAAAGTGCATGGATTCAACTCCTTTTGTTTTATATTTATCTGAAATAGGTTTATATGAATTCATTGATGAATCTTTACTTGAACAACCTTGAATGACCTTGGTACTTTATTTTTTACAAAACACAATTGAGATCTCTATTGACTGGACTTAAGAAGTGGAATAGTTCCATTAGGCACCAGTTTTTCAAGTCATGACATTTTGCCATGGTTTTTGTTACTGATAAAATCTGTAAGTTAGCAGTAACCCAGCAAAAAATCAAATGAAAATAATTTCATTGTACATATACTTTTTTTAATAGTTTATGAAGGGAAGTGTTATGTAGGAAGGATATAGTGATTTTAAGTTTTTTAAAATATTTTTTAGTTGTAGATGGACACAATACCTTTATTTCATTTATTTATTTTTATGTGGCACTAGGGATTGAACCCAGGGCCCAAAAAAAATAAAAAAAAATAAATCCAGGTGCCGTGGCCCACACTTGTAATCTCAGAGGCTCTTGGGAGGCTGAGGTAGGAGGATCACAAGTTCAAAGTTAGTCAGCCTCAGCAGCTTAGCAAGACCCTAAGCAACTTAGGGAGACCCCCATCTCAAAATAAAAAATAAAAAGGGCTGGGGATGTGGCTCAGTGGTTAAGCACCCCTAGGTTCAATCCCTGCTACCAAAATAAAACATTTTACTTATAGAATCATTTTATGAAATGACTCCCTTGCTATGGCTTTCATCTTCTGGCTGATCCATGACTATAATAAACATGGCATCCTATTCTCTCTTTTTTTTTTAAGATCTCAGGTTGTTTTAATAAGTTGATAATGTTAAAATTATCCTGTCTGGCTTGAACACATTTGAAGAAATGAATACTTGTTAAATAGTAATAAAATCTGTTAAAACAGTGATCAAATAGCTATGAGACAATGTGCAAATGTATATTATTTCAATCAATTCCCAATAGTTTTTATTATTTTACATAAAAATAGAACTCAGAAAATTATAATGAATTACTAAGTTTATATGATGAGCGACATTCTCTTGACTTCAAAAACTTAACAGCAGAGCTGGGGTTGTAGCTTAATGGTAAAGTGCTTGCCTAGCACATGTGAGGCCCTGGGTTCAATCCTTAGGCGATCCTCCTGCCCTAGCCTCCCAAGTGCTGGGATTACAGGCATGCATCACGGCACCTGGCTTGCACCTGGATTTAAAAATCAGTTTTAAAAGTTGTTGTTGCTGGGCATCATGGTGCATGCCTATAATTCCACCTACTCAAAAGGGTAAAGCAGGAGGATTGCACATTGGAGGCCAGCCTTGATACTGGAGCAAGGCCCTGTCTCAAAAAGTGAAAGGGCTTGGGGTGTAACTCAGTGTAGTGCCCCTGCATTAAATCCCCAGTACTAAAAATACAAAACAAAACCCTAAAATAAGTTATCATTTGTTAACTTACATTTCGCCTGGAACCTTGTTGAAAAGTATCAGTAGAATTTATTTCCTTGTTTTGAAATGTAAGGTAGTGCAATTAAAATATTCTTCTTTAAATTGAAATGTATTACTTATCAAAGGTGCTAATGAAGACAGTGTAATCAAAATGAAATCAAATCAGATGACTTATAAAGGATTTATAGAATCCATGTTTGGAATTAATAATGTTAAATAGTTATGAAATTCATGCTGCATTAGCAAATATCTATTTAGTCCTGAATATGTGCCTAGCATTATGGAAGCTTTTTGAGGTATGGTATGGGATGCTTTGTCAAGGGCCTCCACTAACTGGCACTACACCCTGGGGAAAATCACTACCATTTAAAAAAATTTTTTTAAATAAATTTTTAAAAAGTCACATTTTTAAAATGTAATATTCAGTGCATGTAGAATATAATGCATAATAATAATACATACCTGTGCACCTACTACCCAACTTGAAGATTAGAACATTAACAATTCAATTTTGTGTGCTTTTTTCTTATCTCCTTGCCACCCTGTCACCTTCTTACCTTGTAAACATTAGCCTTATTTCTGTTATAATCATTCTTTTGCTTTAAAATTCATATGAACACATGTACTTGCAACCTAGATAATGTATTGTTTAGTTTTCTTGTTTTCATCTTATTTCTAGAAATGGCTTATCTACTGCTTGATTTTTACTCATTATATTGTTAGAATTCTTGATAAGGTTTTATATAGCTGTAAGTCACCATTATCACAACTGAATAATATTCTACTTTGTGAATATACCCAGATCAAACCCAGGGACTCATGCATGCCAGGCAGGTGCTCCTTTCTTCTTTTGATAGACCAATCATTTGCAGGGTTTTTTTTCTGTTATGATCAGTGCTTCTCTGAAAAGTAGGTTTTTTGGTGTATGTGTATTTGAAGGTTTCCCTCACCTGTGTTTGTGTGCAGGATGCACACACACAAAGTACATATATAGGAAGTTTTTTACACATTGTTGATGATAGGTCTTGAAATATAACTTTCTAGGAAGAGATATTGGTACAACTCCAAGGTAGTTGTACCAATACTCTCCCACTAGCAATGTATGAGTTTCTATTGCTTCATGTTTTTTTCAACATTTGATATGGTTTGACTTTTCTTTGCCTATTGTGTGTGAAATTTTATTTCATTCTGATCTTAATTCATATTTTGATTATTAATGAAGTTAAACATATATGCATTTTTTCTTTTATTAGTGTATTACAGTTATACATAATGTTTGGGTTCATTTTGACAAAATCATACATGTATGGAATTTGATTTACTCATCCCTGTATATACTTATGAGCCATACATGTTACTCATCAGTATATCTTGACTGTTTTCTCTTGGGTTGGTTATCTTTCTCATATCAATTTATAAATCTCCTTTTCATATTTAGGACAGTAATCCTTTGTTTATATATATTTCAAATATCTTCTCTAAGTTTTTGTCTTGTTATTGTACTGTGTATGTGTTTTTATAAACAAGTTTCTAATTTTAATGTCAATTTTGGAGTCTCTTTCTTTAGGGTGAGTGCATTATGTATTTGGTTTCAAGCAGACCATCCCCATGCTAAAGTTGGAAAGCTAGTCTCTCATTTCTTTTCTCTAAAAAGTTTTAAAGTTTGGCACATTTTTTTTTCTTTTTCTGGTGGTGTAGGGATCAAACTCACACATACTGGGCAAATGCTTTACTACTTAGTTCCATCGCCAGCCCTTGACAAATTAATTTTTGAAACTCTTTTATCAGGTCTTTAAAGTGCAGGGGTTGATTTAGGTATTCTGTAACAATCTTTTACTCTTTGATATTGTGATTTGAAGTAGATTTAGAATATGTATGTTTTCAGAGATTACAATATTCTCTTAGTATTCTTTCCTTCTGTGAAGCTTCATATTAACTGTTACTTCTCTTTCATTTCCCAGTTTCTTTCTTCCTGTTTTTCTTCAGGAAAGTAACCAACTGAATTCTGGAGCATCCTAGAGTTTCTATGATGAAATAGCACTTTTAAAAAAATTATTGAGATAATTATAAATATGCATGCAATTCTACAAAAAAGGATTCCATGTACTCTGTACCCAGTGTCTCCCAATGAGAACATCTAGCAAAACTGTTTTATAGTGTCACAATAGGATATTGACATTGTTGCCCTCACCAATCATGTTCAGATTTCCCATTTTGTATTCATTTGTGTGTGTATATGTTTGTGCATGTAGTATGTATTTAATTGTATGCAGTTTTATCCCATGTATAGGTTTGTGTATCTACCAACACAGACACAAACAAGCTGCAGAAGGAAATATTTAAAAATGACATTATTTGACATTTATGTCACTAAGTTCCCCCAGATTATTCCAGAGTGCCCAGTTTGGCTGATGCCCACACAGTTCTAGAGGACCACCTCAGGTTATGTAATCCAGAAACAAACTGATGAGCTGAGACCTTGACCTGACAAAGCAGAGGAAACTTAGTCCTGGGTCTGAGGTCCAGGCAGGGTAGTCGGTGTGCCCTCAATGTATAATAATCCTTTGTTTTTAATCATACATGCCTTATGAGCCTACAATTGAGACATCTTGGTAAAAACTACTCTTAGTCCATCATAACAGTAGGAATCACTAAAATTCTACCTAATTATTCTTTTTTTTCCCCACGGTGCTGGGGATTGAACCCAGGGCCTTGTGCTTGACAGGCAAGCACTCTACCAACTGAGCTATATCCCCAGCCCTCTACCTAATTATTAGCAACTAAAAACAAGTAGTGGTGAGGGGGAATGATAATCCTTCTAAGAAAGCAATCAAGAGCATGGCAGTGTGTACATTGGTTTACATATTCTCCTAAATAGAAACTTACGTTATTGTCAGACTGTTAGTCAAGGACATTTGAAAACTGTATTTATGGAGAGGTACTTACAGTTTTAAGTCAAGTCTACTCCAAAATACTGAAGCACAATCAAAATCTTTAGTACAGTTCGTTAATGTATCCCCTGTGTGAGTGAGCTTTCTATCACTGTAACAGGTACCTGAGATAATCAACTTCTTAAGAGAAAAGATTTATTTTGGCTCACAGGTTTAGAGGTTACAGTCCATGATTGGTTGACTTGGTGTTTTTGTTTGTTTGTTTGTTTGTTTTTTGCCATGCTGGGGATTGAACCCAGGGCCTTGTACTTGCGAGGCGACTTGGTTTATTTTTGGGCCTGTGGGGATGCAGTACATCATGGCAGGAGTGCATGGTAGAGCAAAACCACTCATCTCATGATTGGGAAGCAAAGGAAGAAGAGAAGGAAAATGAAGTCACACAATGCCCTCTGAGGGCACACCCCTGGTGACCTAAAGACCTCACACTAAACTGTATCTCTTAAAGGTTTCCACTATCTCTCAATAGTGCCAAATTTTAAACACATGGACCTTTCAGGGACATTCCAGATCCAAACTAGTACACCTTTATTGGCTTTTTAGGACCAGACAGGTACTCAAAGAAATCTGAGTGGTGAATAAAAACAAAAGTCACTTATGTTCTTATGGAGCTTATAATCTAATTTACAATTTAAAAATTTAACATGCTATAGTTATTGATTTTCATAGATATTATGAATAAAATGAATAGGACTCAGAGATAATAACAGAAATAGGGCCTGTTTTTGATGAGATGGCCAGGGAAATTCTGTCTAATGAAGTGATACTTCAGCAGGTAAGTAAAGGCATCAGGGACTAGTACAGCAAAGGAAGTTCGGAGTAGATGTTGGAACCAATTTTCACAAAGGCCTTAAGATGGGCAAAAGCCAAGCACATTGAAGAAACCGAAAGGAGGATAGTAGGGCTAAAAGGCACACTCAGTAGAGGAAGGGGAAGATGGCAGTGAATGGGATATATAGAAACTTCTGGAGCACTGTCTTGGGAGCAATTTGGATCTTGTAAACTAAATTTATTGAAATCATGAAAGTGATTTGGTGATGTGGAGGGTGATGATAGCAAAGTTGTCTGCTTATAATCAATTCACATATATTTATTGAGTTTGCTAACATGTGCCAGGTTCTATTGTCTTTGCTTGGGATTTGGTGAGCAAAATAGGCAAAATAGGCAAAATGCCCTTATTTATCTTACAGTCTAATACAGGGAAAGGTGTTCTGTTAGAGGGCAAACTGATGTAACAGAGAGCTCCAAAATATGTAGCCAGAAAAAATGTAGGTGTTTGTTTTTCTGGCATATAATAGCCCAGGGCAAGTGGGCAGCCTGTATTCCATGAAGCCATCTAGGGTTTCAGGCTAAGGGAGTTAATTCTGCATTCCTTGGCATCTTTCTTTTCTTTTCTTTTCCCTTTCCTTTCCTTTCCTTTCCTTTCCTTTCCTTTCCTTGAGACAGGATCTTGGTAAATTGCTGAGGTTGGCCTTGAACTTGAGATCCTCTTATCTCAGCCTCCCAAGTCACTGGGAATATTGGTGTGCACCACTGCACCTGGCTTCAGCATTTGTTTTTCATATTTTAGTCAGCAAGAAGGAAAAGAGTCTAGGGCATGCTTCTTTAGGAAGGTGACCAGGGAGTTTCACATAATCTCTATTGCACATAGGCCATTGGATAAATCTTAGTCACATGGCCCTCCCTAGATACAGAGGAAATGGGGAATGTAGGTTGGAAAGTCAAGTGCTCAGGAAGAAAGGAAGACCAGATTTGGGAGGACAACCAGTAGACAGGGAGTCAGAAAATAACAAGATAAATAGTAATAATATCTTGTGATATTGCTGTGATATATAATATCTTTCAGTATTACTAGTGATTAATGATATAGGGAAAATAAAACAGGGGAGGGAGATAGGAAATGTACAGAGCAGGTGTTGCAGTTTTTCATACAGTGCCAAAAGGAGGCTTCACTGAGAAATTATCATTTGAACAAAGCCCCAGATGAAGCCTTGTAATCAAGAAATATCATTCTAGTTTGTTATGATGCCTACTATAATACAGGGTTGTTTCTTTTTCTACCAGGGATTGAACCCAGGAGCGCTTAACCACTGAGCTGCATCCCCAGTGCATTTTAGGTTTTTTGTTTTTTTTTGGTACTGGGGATTAAACCCAGGGACACTCCACCACTGAGTCACATCCCCAGCCCTATTTTGTATTTTATTTAGAGACAGGGTCTCACTGAGTTGCTTAGGGTCTCACTGAGTTGCTTAGGGCCTCGCTAAGTTGCTGAGGCTGACTTTGAACTCACGATCCTGCTGCCTCAGCCTCCCAAGTGCTGGGATTACAGGCGTGCACCACCGTGCCTGGCTCACATTTTAGTTTTTGAGACAGGGTCTCACTAAATTGCTTAAGGTCTCGCTAGATTGCTGAGGCTGGCTTTGAACTCATGATCCTCCTGCCTCAGCCTCCAGAGTGGCTGGGATTACAGGCAAGCACCACTTCTCCCAGCTGCAGGGTTCATTTTAAAATGCACAAATCTTGGACCTCATCTGAAAGTGTTTAATTAGTGGAAAGGCACCGTTATGTCAAAATTTCACAGCAAGCAAAACAAGAAACCTTTAAACAATTAATGCTAAATTAATGAGTTATAATTCTAGGACCTGGACAAGGCTTCTGTACAAGATACTGAACTGAGTGTTTTTGTCTTGGCTCTTTGATACAGTAGGCTTGAATACTGAAGAAGTAAATAACTAAGATTCCTCTGCAATTGTAGTTCAAAATGTTGCCTCATACTTTTTTTTTTTTTTT